>SNQJ01S0042465.1:12734-63617 GCA_010110895.2 Picea sitchensis
GTTTGGGTAATGGACTCAATATTCTTTGATGTAAATATGACTCATTATTTTTTTTTCATGGTTGATAAGAAGTAAATATGGATGAACTCCAAAGTGGTCCCCTTATGGTGAAAGCCCTCATGGGAAGACGTTTTGCAGAGTAATAGAACCCATGCTTAATTGTGGAATAATGAGATGAAGGATAGTGAATTTGTCAAAGAAACTATCCTATATAGATAGTGTTTTTCATGCCATTTCCGGTGGTATGTAGAAGACCACATAACTCCTCATGGTTAGAGAGTTATGACCATGTGAAGTTGGAGAACCCGGGTTTGGGTAATGGACCCAAGTTTGTTTGATTGATAACGGTATGATTTTTTCTATATTTGAAGGTAATACTATTATGTATGGCTAGTACATGTCATTCCATTTCTGGTGTTATGTGGAATGTCACATAACTCCTCACGGTTTGAGATTTATGGCCTTACAAAGTTGGAGGACCCTCATATGTCATCTAGAAGCCCCAAAAGGTCAACGTAGTCAAAGTGGTTTAAGAGATTTTAAAAGGTAAATAATAAAGTGAAGTGATGAGTGTATTATAATTCAAAGTGAATACAAAAAAATTTATTTGAATAATAAATTTAATGGATAAATTAGAAGTGGGTTAACCCTAAAATAAGGAAAGTGGGCCAAGTGACCTAGAAGATGTTTTTAAGGAAGCTACTTAGAGAGTATAAATAAGAGGAAAGGCTCTCGCATTTTAATCAAACTTGAGCATATTGAATAGGTGTCTAAGATAACCAAGGATATCTACGATGAATTTCTGAGGGAAGGTGAAGAAAAGAATGCCGAAATGCAAGGAAGGATAAATTCTTTTGATGGTGCTTTCTAAGGTATGTTATTTACAGATCATCTCATCATTTTTCGCTATAACACTTTTTCTATAATGATTCAGACTATGCAATTTCTATTCCATTGAGGAAACATACCCAGGTATCCGTGGTAAAAAAATTCATCTTGTGGGTCATTGTATTTTGGGAGTTACACTCCATGGAAAATAGGGTTTGTGGCTAGTCCTGAAACTAGTCAAAAACAAGTGTTTTGGGTAAAAACGTCATAACTTCTTCATAACAGATCCAAATTCAGTGAGACCAAATGTGTTGGTTAGGGTACAATCTTAGTATGTTTTGTAATAGTTTCATATCAATTCAACAAATATTTCTTGAGGGGCATTCTCTACAAGGTCGCTCTCTAGAATAAGCCAGAATTCAACAAGTTATGCCATTGTTGCTATAACTCCTTTTCTGAGAGGTTTCAAGTAGTGAGACCTGGAGGAATTGCATAAAACACATTGAAGAACATTTTGTATCAATTTCATATCTTTATAAATTACAGTTTCAAAGTTATGATTACTTCAAGTTAGAGTTGTTGACTAATCCAACACTAGGCATGTGAGACTAAAGAAAAGTTGGATGAAAATGCTAGTCTATTGTTGTTAAAGTTAAGGAAGGTTTTTAGGAATGTGATCATATACACTAGGTCTATTACAGAGCTACAATTCAGATTTCTATGATGAAATTGAATAGGGATTTTGGTTGAGGTACATGTTGAGTGTATGGTTGAGACAAGTAGTTGATGAGTTGGCACATACATGAGGTGTATAGTTGATGATGTTGGTACATATTAATGAGTCATAGTTGATGAGTAGTTGAAAAATGATTGGTACATACTTGGTACATGGTTGGATGCACTTGTTTATGGTACAGGTTGATTACAGGTTGTTTGGTACAGGTTGGTTCATGGTTGATGCACTTGTTTATGGTACAAGTTGATTACAGGTTGAGGTACAGGTTGATGCATGGTTCGGATTTATTAGTACAGGATTACATCGATATATCTCACAGTGATAGTGTGAAAGTGGTTCCATCATTCTACTTCTACTTCAGGGTGGCAGGATGGGGCAAGGATAGGTGGTTGTAGCCACCTTCCGGTTGTAGCCGGAGAACATAGGGGGTTGTAGCCTCCTGGTTGTAGCCAGAGAATTGGGGAGTTGGAGATTCCATTAGGTTGTAGCCTAAGAAACTAGGGGTTTGGAGCCTCCTTCTAGTTGCAGTTGGAAACAAAGGAAGTTGGTGCTTCCAATGAATGTAATTCTTCAAGACACATAATAAAAAACATTCTATGGTTTTCTCCCGATTTGGGTTTCCACATAAAACGCTGGTGTACTGTGTCTGTGTGTGATTTTTTATTTCTTACTACTCATTATTGGATAATAATTCTACATTGATATAAAATTTGAAGAAAAAGGATTATAGTTATGCTATTATTGATTCACCCCCTCTCTCAATAATCCAACAGGTCGCACCTTCCAACATCTCCCAGGTAATAAAGGTTATCAGGATCAAGAGCCAGCTAAAGTGAAATTCATATCCTTGATCATGTGCTTCTCTATAGTCGATTTCCAACTGGTTTACCAGATACTTCACCCAATTCATCTGACGACCTTCTGCACACTTCCCTACGAGGTCAACTAGGAAGTCGGTGACTTGGGTAGGTTGGTTCTTTCTGACTAACTTCCCTGTAATCAACTAACAGGCGAGGTTCACTGCGCCACTCTGGATAGAAGCTACCTTGTAGCCTCACATTCCTTTCTCAACATCACCATAGGTGTCCTTGATCTTCTGAGCTAGAGCGCGATCAACAACTTTTCCTGGATAAAAATTTTGCGAGTCAGGTCCTTGCATTCTTGGGCATGTGATCCTATGGATTAGTGTTGGATCAATTGTTATATGGAGATTTAGCCACAAGTAACCACCATGGTAATAATACAAAAACAACTTGACATATACATTCACCTCCTGGTGTCTACCGAAGTGGGGAATCTTCATGACGTTCAGCAAGGTGGATTGTGAAAGGTCCATAGTCCACTGCTGAGGGATGATCTTTGAGTTTTTCTCTTTTGTTCTAGTTAGGTACTTGTATGGAGCGAGAATACCATAAAACTTGCGATATCCAAGGTTGAATTCGCTAAACTTCAATGTTGCAATCTTATCTTGGTTTGCTTGAACTGCGCAGATCCCCTTCGGGAGGTACGCAGTGACCAAGGAATACTCAAAATATCTAGGTACGCTGTCTCGATTTACTTCATCGCTCAGAGGTGGTACATAGGTGGGTAATATAGTCTGGATCAATTTGGCATTCGCCAGATCATCCCTGTGTTTGGTTATCTTTTCATCTGATGGCTAGGATGGTCTGGATCTACAAGCAGTCGATGGAGAAGCTTGCATCGTTCTCATCGATGAAGCTTGTACGCATGCAGACATCGACATGAATCTTTTTGTCATGAGGTCGATCATAACTTCTTCAACAACTTTTTCTACAGCACTCAACTCATCCAACATACACTCTTGGGTTTAACAATATCGGGTTTGGGGAGTAACTTAGATACTGCAATGGGATAGAGGGTAATAGAGCAATAATCATTGTGTAAACTCAACAAATCTGCGGGCTCAATTTCACGGCTAGAAAAAGTGTTCTTGGTGCATGGCACGATAGGATAAATAGGTAACTCAGCAACAGGTCACTTGCAACGGGTATGAAGCCTTCATTGACTTTGTTCTGTCCATTATGGCACGGTCCAACGGTCTGGTGGTGAACCATTAATTATTTTCTACCCATTCAGAGGGTCATCCGAATGGTTATAATATCCCTCAATGACTATATTTCTTCGTCATAGCGAAGTGCCATGTGTTGATGTTCTAATATCCCGACGAAGCTCCGATTTTACAAATTTTTCTTCTGCGAGGTTCCTTCTAGATCTTTCTGCAACTTTTTGATCTTAGCCCTCTTCTTACTTAGTTTTCTAGCCTTCTTTCCAGTGACTTTCGTCTCAGTATTCCTTTTTCTGTTTTGATTCTTATCTTATTTTAACATGGTGACTTCACACTGTTGAGATTCTTTCAAAGGTAATATTCTTTCGTTATTTGGGATATATATTTTAGTCTTCTGTGGGTCCTCCAGTGTTCTTGCAACTTCGACATCTATGTTCTTCAGTCAGTTGTGCGATCCTTCTAGTTATAAAATCTTTTAACTCTTGCTTCTTCTGCTCTAAAACTTCTTTTTCTTTTTTCCTTCTAGCCTAATCTTTTTCAATCCAAGGTTTTCCGAGCAACATAGTAAATGGGGAGCTATCCTCAATAAATTTAATAATCCAAAAATCTTCTTCTGTCGAAGTTCCATTAGCATTCATAGGGATCTGGGTGAGTCTTCCACATAGGTTTATCAGTTTTCCCCTAAATAAACCTATTCCTCCCAATGAAGGATTCATAAAAAGATTCCCTATAAGTTCCCAAGTTCTTTCCGTCATGATATTCACCTGTGTTTCCCCATATAGAACATAGTCAATGTCGAAGTCTCATACTCTTGCTTCAGTTCATTCTTTTTCTTTGAAGATCTCTGATAATCTGACATGTTGATGGTCATTCAGGGTTTCTCTTATCTGTAGCAATACTCTCTCTGATTCTTTCTGGGGTTCTACCATTTTTGGATCTGCCTTAGGGTTTTCCTGATTCATATTCATTCTTTCAACTTTAGCAATCATTTTAGGGCAATCCAATACTTCATGGTCCATATCTTTACAACAAATACAACTAGGTCATTTCCCAGGGAATTCCTTAGTAAGATGTCCCATTTTTCTGCAACTGTAACAAAGAGTTAATCCTCACTTTCTTCTAAATGATCCCCAACCTTTCCTGTATTGCGTGCTAGGATCATAGGAGCTAACATGCAACAAATTATTTCTAGGATCCTGCATCCAGTTGTTAGTCCAAACATTCTTTCTTTGCATAGGTATAACATATCTTTCACTATTCTTATCAGATCTACTCATATCAAACTTTCTTCCATCTACCAATACCCTAGTGTTCAAACTAGGACAGACTCTACCAAACATACCTATATTCATACTATTGAAACAAAAATTTCCACTTATCTTATTTCTACAAAGAAAAAATCTTTCAGATCTAAAATGTTTCAATATTCTTACCCTTATCAAAGCACGGAGCTTTCAGATCTTATCTCTTTTCTTCAGAAATACTCAGTTTTACCTTCTCAAAGAATAAAGCTTTCAAATCTTACTTATTTTCTTCAGATCTGACCTCTTTTATTCAAATCGGGTTTCTTCCTCAAGCACGAAGCTTCACAGACTAAGTAGAGTACTGTGAACTGGGGCAATAGATCTACACATGGAACTTTTCACAATTTCAGAACGAATCTTTGCACAAAGCTTATTCTTTCTCAGTTCCCAACAATCATAGTTTCAAGTACCAGAAACAGAACCATTTGTTGGCATGGGGGTAGAACCAGGGTTCAATGCTACAACAATGCACCAACAAAACCCTAACTACTGGCCCTTTCAGCAACACCTGCGAAGCAGATGAAGTCTCACCCGAGGTAGATGCAGGGGTGGTTGCAGGACTTAGGTGTCTGCAACCTTATCTGGGACACAAATCTGTGATTATAATACTAAATAGAGCACTTATCACCATCAGTTCATCATTATTCAACCAATATCTACTCTGCAGAGAAAACAGAGCATCACAGCATTCACCCAGATCTAATGTATCTAAGCACTTAGCATAAAGAAATAGATCGTATCTAATGGATTCAAGCACTAAGCATATACACACAAGTCAGATATACATATATGTAATTCATTAGTACAAAGCATAAACATATCTATTCATCTATCTACATCAAGAACTTAGCAGATAACACATTAACACATCGCACAAAGAAGAGCAACACAACATATACATGGTTTACCCCTACCCTGGGGCTATGTCCACCAACTCTTCTTCTTTATTAGCTTCAGTCAATCTTCTTTCATGCACAAAGCCTCATAACCTACTCTACATAGGACAAGAGATCTATGCGCACTCTGCTAGATCCTCCTTCCCCAAGCTAGGTTTAAGAAAAAATCCTTCCACAATCTTTTACAATGACCTACACTTAGCTCTGCAAGTCCCTCATAGCATACACAAAGAATTACAATCTTGATCACATAGATCCACTCTAGAACTTAGCTTATTGGCCTACTAGGTCTCTTATTACATCACCTAGCTACTTATTTATACTTTACAAAATAGGCCTAAACATGGGTAAACCCATGGGCCGACATCCCATTCCAATTACATATTCCCAAATCCCAAAAAAAGGACCCAAGAAGGGACCGAGATCCCGCGATCTCTGCTTCTCCTTGCGCTCCGTCTTCGATAGGTTGTCGAAGTCCCAAAATAGGTCAAACATGACCAAGGATCTCCCAAAACTTGGTCAAGGGCCAACAATGATGTATTATGGAAACTAGGATACATCATTAACATAGTTTATAATAACATCAACTTATTATTTAAACTATGTTAGAGCTCTAAATTCCATCTTATGAGTGGCATACATTTACTATTGTTTTATTTGATGTTATCGCCATGATTCATTACCTGTTACACCTTCACAAGACACATGTTAGTAATAACATGAAACAAAAGCAATGGAAAGAATGGGAAAAATTCAAGGAAAGGAACTATACTATACTATGCTATACTATGTGCAAATGAAATAAAAAGGAATTAGTGTTAGTCCTAATGAGCAATGGTTAGTGGCTATACGAATTATATTGAGTTATATCGGGCGCATTTTATATATGTTATGGTATGTTTTTGGAAATGGTTAATATGGATTAGGGTGGCACAATTGGCAAGCGATATGTTGAAAGTTTCAAGGTATGGAATTAATGGCATGGGATTAATGGTATGGTTTTTGGCTGGATGGCATGTACTATGAAATTGAATGGGTGGAATATGTAAGAGATGTGCAATAAATGCACGTCACTCCATACTTCTCCCACTGGGCCATCACCCTTGCATGGTTAATGTTCATTTGGTTTTGTTGTGGTTAAGCTCTGAGATTCAAGCCTGGAAGGAACTGCTTGACCAACCCGCCCTTTTTAAAGACATTGGTTACATGTATGGTTCTTTTTTTCCATCCATGAATTCACTATGTTTATGAAACGAACGATGGCTCACTAATGTGTTGGTTTGTGTTTTCCTGAGATTGGAAACTATGTAAATGCATGGGTATTTTCTATGGAATGACTGTGTGGTTATTCGTTTGCAAATAGAAAAATTGATTGGTTGAAGTCGTGATTTCATTGGCTATTCTGTGTGGTGGAAATTGTGATGGCTCTCTATTGTTTTAAGTAGTTATGGGTATTTTGTTGGAGGGTTTCGCTCTATTTAGCCTTGTTAGCCACCTCCTTACAGTTATGGTAACCATATCCAGTTGTATTCGGTTTCTATAGAGTTGTTGTGTATGTTTCAAACTACCTTTTGGTCACTGTGTATCCTCCAGAGCCATGTTCGTGGGTTATTCTCCTGGTCATGGGATTATTTTTTTGGTATTGGCATCAACACAGTTGGTTATGGGGTGGCCATTACGCCAAGAAGTATGATTTATGGTTATCGATAATACTTGGGGTCTGTATTTCCATTGGAATTGTTATAAATTGGTTCAACTCTTGAGAAAAGCGCAAGGGTTTTTCCTCTGCGCATTCTTGGTATTGGTTACTATCTAGTGAGCAATCGTTTCTCCTCTGTATCATTGTCTACCTTATCTGGTGTTGAAATGTCACACTATTACACAAGCTGAGAGTTATAAAATCCTGTGGTTCCACCGTGCTTGTTCAAAGGTTTTTCACCTACTGTTGATATGGTCGACCTCCAGTCTCCATGTGTTTTGGTGACCGAGAGAACTCTTGATTATTTCTTGTGTTCATGGTTACAAGGCCCGATTTGGTTAACTCCAACCAGTTGCACTCTTTTCGGGTATCTTGTCAACTGTCATAAATTGGTTGAGTTGTTATGAAAGTGTTTTTGAGTATTGTCTTGTCTCTGTTTGATCAGGTTGTTGAAAAGTTGTAATTGGGGATGAGAATTGGTATACAGTCCCTGTATCCTTTTATTATGACAGTTGCATCGATAACCTAGCTCGTTTTTTCGAGTAAATTGGATGATTGGGAGTAAATGGTAATGTACAGTCACAGGGTTTCCTCTTTTCATTATGCGTTGGTCATTGTGTTCCTACAACATTGTATCAATTGAAGTTGGTGGTTGTTATGTGTTTGATTAGTCCCGATTCAGATCATTGCAAGTTGGAAAGTTGGTGACTGTGACTTGGTTGTTTACCGTGTATGGTTTATGGAGACATCATGCATCATTTTGTTTTATTGCACCATCGGAGACGAAGCACGGGTTTTGTAGTATGGTTTCATTGCAAATTTAATTGTTAATATTGTCAAAAGAATGGAATCAGGCAAGTTTTAAAAGAGTCTATTCAACTCAGAAAAGACCTGTGTCTATGTTTGATTTGGGAAATTGTGAATTACGAGCAATGGTTGATATACTATAGAAATATATGCTGGGAAATATGATTGTGTGTTCCTTTTGATTTGTTTAAATGAAAAGAAACATGTATCCTATTAATAATACTGTTGAAAGGCATAATGTTTCTGAGTATGATTATACATTGTGTTAATGGAAAATTTTTGAAGATTGAATGAGGGACAGTGAACAAGTTTTAACACATAGTAATTGTTTAATTGTTGTTGGATCGTTTGTATTGGATACATAATTGTTTTTATGCATTACTTAATTGTTTTTTCAAACAATATTCGTTCTTTTCCCTACCATTATTTCACCTTTCGCACATTACAACTCCCCTCACCTTCCCATATTCATTATCCACTCCATGTTCTTAAAATTTAATTATAGTTAAGACAAGTTATGTTTTATAACAGTTAACGGATCACATAGGGATAAATTACAGTGATATATTATTTTGATTTACGATACAATTGATTGTTTGATGTTTGTGAGCAGTAATCATGATCTATTCCCCCTA
The DNA here is from genome assembly GCA_010110895.2 of Picea sitchensis. NCBI lineage: Eukaryota > Viridiplantae > Streptophyta > Pinopsida > Pinales > Pinaceae > Picea > Picea sitchensis. The sequence goes on from SNQJ01S0042465.1 coordinate 21,666, forward strand.
ATTTTAACATTTTTCACTTAATATAATCCCTCACATATCCCAAAACCCTTTTTCACCCCCTGCTCATTGACATGTATTAAATGATTTGTATGGATTGGATTGCATGAGTCTGATATGTTGCTGAGCCAAATTTTGTTTCATATTTAAAAGCGTTTTCATGTATGGTGGTTGAAGAAAATATTTTCTAATCAATAATGCATACAAGAATGAGCTTTTTCAACAGAGGTAGCCACGACCGGGGTAACATAGGAAGAGAAAATTGGAACAGGGGCCCTAGAAGGCCAAGGTTCTCTATACACTTTGATGATTATTCGCAAGAGTTAGGCCATCTATTTCAAGCTAGATTTTTTAACTGGATTTGGCAAGAAGTGGTCCAACCTATACAAGAAAGACCTCCCTTCCAAGCCCCACATGTCCTTGGTATGCCAGTTCCCCCTCATGTTTAACTACAACCTGAAATCCCTGAAAACGATGAATGGCAAGACATTTTCCACTCGACAGTCTCCCAACATCGTGGCTAGCCTAAATTGTCTCTACTTGCTCCTCCACTTGTTAACTAGATTGTCCAAGATTCCCCTGTCCACTCACCAGTATAGTATTCCCATGCAAGAAAAAGGTAAAAAATCGAGGCCCACCATACTCCTGAAAAAGGAAAATTCGTTGTTACCCCCTGCTCACCCTCAAATTACTCTGGCAAATCCATGTCCTCCCGCATGCATTTGAGAGATGACTTCTCTCATGTGATCACTGAGATTAGGCCTAAAGACTCCACACAGCCTAAGGCAAATTCAGAGAGATGTAAGGGTGACAAGAGAAACAAGGGAAAGATTGCCTCCCAGAGTGGAAAATATGGATTTTAAGTGTTTTTATTTATTGATTATTGAGAATAGTTGACTTCTGAAATTTTGGACAACACACTTTTTTGGGTATATGGGTAATATATTTTTCGAAATAATTTCAATTATCATTGATATAAATTGTCAAAATATGAAATTGATGATTGGATTCACAAGGAGGGATGTTTTTTTTTATTATTAAATAGTTGTGTTATGATTGTTAAAGAACTAAAGGGAGTCACAAGGGGTCCCACCTACTAGTTATTATTTATTAAAACCCTTATTATGATTTTATTACTTTTACCCCTTAACTAAAAGGTTGGTTGAGTTTTAGTTAATTTAATTAAATATGTAGTTCAACTACTTCAACTAATTCTAATTGCTTAAAGGAAAAAGGAAAGTGAGGAACTAGAGGATAATAGAAGGAGAAGCACACTAAGGTCTTCTCTTTGAGTTTTGTTGAGATAAGTCATTTTTCATTCATTCTTTAAGTCATTGGAAGCCTAATTCTCTTTTATGATAGTAGGGTCCTATTGTAGACAACAAGAGTCAGGGATGAACTACATCATTCAAACACTTGTTTTTCAAAGGTGTTGATCTATATTTGATAGTCTGTGTAGAATTGTCTTTTTGTGAATTAAATTTCATGACTGGCAAAGGCTATTTTGTAGAGTCGAGTGGGAAGAAACCTATGGCAAGTTGATCCAGCTTTTAAAGTTCAGTTTTTTTTACTTTCTGTCAGAAGTCATTTTGTATGGTTCATCGGGGACATCTAAGTTTGACTTTGTTCCAAAACTTCCTCAAGGAATTTTGTAAAGAGAATGATTATTTTGATGAATTGGAATGAAATAAACGATTTCTTTATGTCTCATCTGTTTTGATTATTGACTTGGTGTCTTTACTTTTGTCTCTATATTTATTCCAGCATCTGTTATATTCAAAAAATTATATAAATAATGAATTTTCCAACAAGCTTTCATCTAAAAAAAAATCAGCCTAAGCACTTGTAATCAATACTTGTGAGTTAGGATACAAATTTTGATGGCTATAAACATAGGGTAATATTGTCGTCTATCTTGCTTTAGCCAAGAAAGATCTGAAAATGCTTGAGTAATATCATCTCATATCTTTTCATCAACTTTTATTTGGCAACCATACTGGGGAGATCTTAAATATCTCTCTAGTTGATTTTTATGCTTGATTATCATCGAATACATCTATTTTTCTGATATTTATTCTTTGACTGTTTTATTTCTTAATGACTATACCTACTGCAATGAAACCCAATATTGAGCCCGGTCTTCAAGATCAGACCAACATTTATTTGAATTTGTTTAACACCATTTTAGACACTGCTAATACTCGGGCTGAGCTTAATCATTCATGGGAAACAATTGAACTAGACATTACTGCCCAAGAAAGTTGGAAATATAGACATAGACAACCTACAAATCGGCAATAAAATTCTTGTTCCTTCATATTTGACCTTCTTTTCATGTCCTTAGACCCTCGTGTTTCTAGGAGAAGAAGAGGTTTATCACCTGAAATTAATCCTATTGTTGAAATAGGAAGAAGGAACGTTGTGTTATCTACCCAACAAAGTGCTCTAAGGAGAACCTTGTCTGATTCATCTAGTTCATATTTCTCTCCCTTACCTATCATCCACAAGATGGCATCTAGTGTTGGTTCTAGTGGCACTGGATGTTCTTCCTCTAGTCATTAAAAAGTATGGGCTTTTTCAATTTGAAGAAGATTCTACAGCCACACCGTGGCATGTTTCCTCTCCTCTTAACCTAGCACTTTCTACATTTCCACTTCCTAAATTCAAACAACATCTTCCTAGGTTTTCGGGGAATAAAAATGGCACTACAAATGAACACCTGGTGGAAATTTCTAATGCCTGTCACAACATAGGACCCAATGACAACGATATTTGCATGCGCTTATTTGTTAATTCCTTGGAAGGAAAGGTTGTGGCTGATTTATTTAACCTTCCTTCTAAGATTTTGTCTACTTGGGAGGAGCTAGTATATTGGTTCAAATCCACCTATGGGCAATCTAAAATCCCAACTGAGTATTTACAGGAGTACAATAACATCACCTATAAAGATGGTGAGACCATTAAGTCCTTCAACTTGCGTTTCACTAAGTTATACAACCAAATCCCATAATTCATTCGACCTTGGAACCAAGCTTTCATGCATTATTATAATGCATTACCTTCCCCCTACCATCATAGGCTTGAGGAAAAGGCCATTGATAACCTAAGTTTCACTCTGCATATGTGTTTGGAGTATGAATGTAACATCTTGTTTTCCCTAGTCTATAAATATAACTATATTGGCCAGGGAACTATGGAAAACTCAAATGTGTGAATGTTTGATTTGATGGACCTTTGTATAAAAGGTCGATGAATGTAAATTTGTTATGAATATGTGTTTCATGATTGTTGGGAAGGGGATGTGCTAAAAGAGACAAAAATTTCTAATCAAAAGGTGCTGGAAGGGGCCAGGAGTGGTTGCGTTAACATCCATTGAGCCGGTACTATGCTAGTTTTAATTGCTCAAGATCAAAACAACCCTCTGACATGAAATGAATTATAGTTAGGCTGGTAGGTGGGAAGACCTCCTCAAGAGTTAATGAGGGGATGGGGCAGACTGTCCATATGTAAGGCTTCCATACCTAACCATGGTCTGGGAATTTGAGCCACACACAATCTTGCTGAGGAAGGAAAGAAAGGAAGTGTGGTGTGGGCAGAGAGGACAGGCGAAGAATGTAGAGATGGGAGTGGAAACTCTCAGGTCCAAGGAAGGATTGAGAGAGAAAAATGAGTTGGGATCGCAAAGAAGAGAGACTGAGTCAGGAAAAGGAGAGTAACCTTCGTCCTCGTCTATTCTTGTATAGGGAGAAGGAGAGTAACCTTCGTCCCTAACTTTCATTGAGCTAGAAGTAAGAGATTGAATCTCAAAGCATCGTGGCCTAAGCTCGTGGGTGGCCAGTGATAAATCCATTAGGAGTGACTAAGCCTATGGTTGGGTGGAAACAAGCACCCCTCTCAGCAGTCGCATCATGCTTGTGGTTCTGATAAGTGCTTTATGCCTTGTATTTTGAATTGAATATCATGGATACATCCTCATGTTTATACGCCCATAAATGGTTTCTGTATGTAATGATTACCTTTTGTTTTAGATTGGAATTATTGGATGCATGTGTATACTTATATTCCATAGTTGGTTTTTGTATAAAATTATTAAGTCCAGAGCATGAGTCCATTCCACTGAGAATCGTCCCATCTTCTTGATTCTCATGATGTTCTAATTTAATTCCTCGAAAGCACCTTCCATGGGGAATCGCATCATATCTCATAATCAGAGAAAGCTCCTTGGTATGAATACCACTATGGTAAACCCACGATTTTACCTTGACCTGGTGTCATAGATCCAAACTCGGTGAGTTAGGAAGGCACTTCATTTAGGTCAGTAGCCTAGGGACTTTGAAATGCACCTGAGCCCTTATCCAAAAACTTGACTAAGAGTAGGGATAATTTTCCCAAGAATCATCTTAAGGTTTAGGTGACCTGGGTCTGGGAACCCTGTGCCAGAAGGAGTTAGTTTTCGAAGGTTTCGGAGCCATGGAAGCTTGAATATCTGAGAGGTTGAATTTCGTTGCCCAAGTTCAGAAAGGTTAGCGAGTTCAAATAATGAAAGGGAATATCCTTTCATTTGGGAGACAAACAGATGAGATCCTTTGGGAAGGATCTGAGGTCTATCACGACCATTAGATTTGAAGAGGGAGCGCATGCGTTAACGCCTTGAATCCTTCAGTCTTTGCAAGTAGAAATGAAATCTGGACTGTAGATCTTAGGATATATAAGGAGCCTCCTTGACCATCCATCGTAAGAAGACACATGGCGGGAGATCAACATTTCGATGACTCTCTACTGAAATAAGTCAAAGGGTAGAGTTTTGTGAACTTGCGAGACCTAAACTCGCGATTTGATATGAACCGTCAGATCACAGGAGAGCCATGACCATTGATCTGGGCGAGGGCATATCGAGAATTTGGGGACCAGGCTTTCAAAAGATAGGTGTTTCATTGTGTTCCAACTTCGTGAAACGCAAAGTCCCAATGAGTTCGGAGAATAAGCCCCAGGTCGTGACGATCATTCGTATGGGTGGAATATTAAGGGAGGAGCTAATGGTTATCGAGATTTCAAGGAACAAAGAGTTAGAGATGGTGTTGGCATAGGGGCAGAACTAGGGTTTAACACTTACAATAGTGCACCAACAAAACCCTAACTACCATACCTTTCGACAACACCTGCGAAGCATATGAAGTCTCACCCGAGGTAGAGGCAGGGGTGGTTATAGGACTCATATGTCTACAACCTTAGCTAGGACACAGATCTATGATTGTAACACATTAATAGAGCACTTAGCAATTATATTTCATTAATATTTAGTCTTATTTTATAGTGCAACTAAACCCTAATAATAGATCAACGTAGTATTCACACAGATTCAATAGATTCAAGAACTAAGAAGACCAACATAAATCAGATCTAGCATTCATTCACATTATTCAACACTAAGCTACCAGATTAGATTCTTCTAAGCATATATCAATGCACTAATCATTTAACCACATAAACAATAGAACAACCATAAATCACAAAGCAACCACAACACAAGATATATGTGGTTCACCCCCACCCCAGGGCTACATCTACCAACTCTTCTTCTTTATTTCTTTCTGTCAATCTTCTACATGCACAGAGCCATGATATCTTACTCCACAGAGGAAAGGATATCTGTGCACACTCTGTTAGATCCTCCTTCCCTGAGTTACATCATAAAGCCTCTTCACAACCTCTTATAATCACTTGCACTTAGCCTTGCAAATATCACACAGTATGCACAAAGCATTTACAATCATTGCTTGCACTTAGCATAGCACCAAAAACCTCCTCTCCCACCTTCTCTTACATCAGCTAGACTTCTATTTATACATTACAAAGAGGGCCTAAACATGGGTAAACCCATGGGCCGACATCCCCATACCTGTTACATAAGCCCAAAACCAAAAAATCCCTAGAAAGGGGCCGAGATCCCGCGATCTTTGCTTCGACTTGCACTCTGCCTTCGACACCCTATCGAAGTCCCAACAATAGGTCAAATATGGCCAAGGATCCTCAAAACTTGATCAATGTCCAACAATTGGCTCACATTCATTATCTCAATACTTGAAATCGTGACATGATCACAACCGTCGATCGAGGGGATAGCGCAGAACCATAGATATGGCCTTGGAGAGAAACCAGAGGTCGGGAATTGGGGAAATAACAGTTAGGATTGACTCGCATGCAGAAGTCCCAAAGTCCCAAAATGCGAAACACCTTTTTATAGGTGTGTGGTCACAACCTGTGGTCGCATAGGTGAAGCCCGCGCCTTATGCATGTTCACACTAGTTGGGTTTCAATAGGGCCTATAGATCAAATAGCAGGATTTCAGTAGGAAATCGAAGAGATAATCCGGCTCATGAACGAGAAATTTTATTTAGTCCCCGCACAAAGCGTGGGGGTGTTACAAATTGGTATCAGAGCATGGTTACAACACTCGGCTTGTTTGGGCTCATGGACGAGCACATTAAAAGGCGACATCTTACCTTAATCCCTTCCTAAAAAGGTTGGTTAAGCCCTTATTATAGAAATAATGACAACTTACTACTGTGTGTGTATGCATTACTGTTGTGTGTGTAGGTATTTAAGAAATGTGAATTAGGTGCTGGTATGAACAAATATAATGTTGGCTAACAACAAGTGTTTTGTCTTCACGCAAGCAGATGATCAACTGTGGGAAACTGCAAACATATAGAATGGTAATGCACCACAAAGTGGGGGATGGCTCCCACAATAGAGATGAAGAGTTTGATGAAAGGAGGGTGGTAGAGACCCCTCCGAATCTATATGAGACCATGAGGAGTCTCATGGTTGAACTACAAAGCTGCAAGGCCGACAATGAGAGGTTGATAAAAGAGAAAGAGAAGTAGACAGAAATTAATGCAGTCTTTCTACAGAGTTTATCCGACATACAAAGACAACTGTAGCATGGACCTGACACCAGTCACGTGGACCGACGACAGACAAAGAGGAGTCAAAGTCCACTTGAGAAATAGAAACGTGGTATTTTAAGTGGCCACACTAGGAAGAGCACCTCAAGAAAGGTCCACCCTGGAGATAGGGGACAAGCATCAGAAGTTTCCTTTGGAAAGGAAACTGGCGACTCATAGGGATCTTCTAGTAGCAGAACTAGTTCACATTCTCGAAGAAAACAGAAGAAACAAAAGCATTCCAAAATTCATAATCTTGAAGAATTCAAGAAGGCCAAACCACCCTCTTTCGATGGTGAGATCAATAAGGGAGAGGAAGTGGAGGCTTGGTTACTTGGACTAAAGAAGTATTTCAGAGTCCATGACTTCTCAGAAAACTTGAAGGCCAGAGTAGCCACTTTCAACCTAAATGGAAAGGCTTCCATTTGGTGGTAATACCTTAATAATGTGAAAGGGATTCATGAAGAAGACCTATATTGGGAACGGTTTGAAAAATAATTCAGGAAGAAGTATCTGTCGGAAAATTATTTCGACGAAAAGACTAAATAATTCTATGAACTCAAGCTGGGGAAAATCACTATAGAGGAATATGTCAGCAGATTCCTTGAGTTGTTGAGGTACGTACCCTACATAAAAGCATAAAATGCCAAGGTGCAATGATTCATCAGTGGGCTACCTAAGGACTCTCAGAACAATATTGAGTTTGATGACCCAAGGACCCTAGAAGACACTATCGAAAAGGCAAGATATTTTTATGAATAGTTTGGGCTTCGGCCAGAACCTAGCGAAGGCTTGAATCAGAAGAATAGTTCGAGATTGTTGGCCCTTGGTTATGGAAGTACATGAAGATCAAGGAAGAAAAGGAAAAATGTGAACTTCGCAGAAGACAGAATGACTGTTACTGGGTCGAAGTGAAGAAAAGATCAGAAAAGGTGGAGCAAAGAAAAAGGAAGCAAGTCGTTGGATGAGGAGATTGGTGATCTCAGATAAGAAAGAAAGAAGGATCGTGGACAACTCAAAAATTATAGAAATCCACCATTGGATGCTTTGGAGCACCACGCAAGAAGGAAGGAAAGATAGGATGGCGAAGCCCTAAAAATGAGAATCAGGTTGACCTAGGGTTTTAGACACCTGGGGTTTTGGTATCTAGGGTTTTGACACCTAGGTTTAGGATTGAGGATGTCGGTGAGATATTGTAATGTATAAATAGAGGTCTAAAGGGCCCGGGTTGGGTTGGTATTGAGTTGGTTTATGGTTTTTGTTGTTATGTGTGAGAGATTATTGTTGTGAGAGAGAAAAGTATTGAGTGTGAGAGCCTTCTGGTATTGTAAGATCTTCAGTTGGGTGCAAAGATCAACCCTGCATCTGGGTGCATAGGGAGGGGAGAGAAAGAGAGGAGAAGAAAGAATATATGCTATCTAAGAGAATAGACAAGAACTGTATGCTTCATATTAATACATTATAAAGCACATTTTTGTGGACGTAGCCCTAGAGAGAGGGTGAACCATGTATATCTTGTGTTAAATGTGTGGTTGATGTTTTGTTCCTTGTTCTTGATATACTATTATTACATTACTAGATTATATCTTATAGATAGATGTGCAAATTAGATCTAAGTTGATAAGTGGCATATGAATGCTACATTGTTCTAGTGTTGGATCCACTTGATCATTCCCTTGGTTGTAGACATCTCTGTCCTGCAACCCCCCCATAGCTGCTTTGGGTGAGACTGCATCTGCTTCACAGGTGTAGTCGAAAGGGCCAGTAGTTGGGGCTTGTTGGTGTGATCTTGGAGCTGGACCCTAGGTCTACCCCTGTGCCAATAGGGATTCCAGAAAAAGGGATTTAAATCCCCAAGTTTTAAAAACTATAAGAAGGATTAAAGGATGATATTTCCGACCCGAAGTGTACACCAGTAGAATTTCCCTTCTGAGAGTGGAAATAGACCTCTTGGATCAACCCCAGGAAAGACTGATAACCCAAAGAAAGAACCCTTGAAATGTTGGGGTTGTGGAGAAGAACATCTATTGAGGGAATGTCCGCACAGACAAAAGAATAGTAGGAGAATTTACAATGTCCAGGAAGCTACCACAATCAATGACATGGCTAGGAGTATGCCACGAATTTATGCAGCTGTGGATAATAAACAAGCCGACCACCAAGATTTAGTGGTGGAGATGGAAGGTATGATCACCAACCATCTAGTGTCTATTTTAATTGACCCTAGTTCAAATTTGAGTTATGTGTCCCCTCAGGCCGTTGATAAGTGTAAATTACAACCACATAAACATGCCAATCCATGGTTGGTACAGTTAGCCACTAGCACCAAAAGAAAGGTAGAGGAGGTCATACCAACTTGCCAATTTGCTATGGATGGATTTTCCACCCAAGATACCCTTAACATACTACCCATAGGATCATATGACCTGTTGATTGGTATGGACTGGCTAGTTGCATATAAAACTAATATGGATTGTTACCATAAAACCTTAGAATGTGTAAATGAAGAAGGGAGAATTATAACCCTTCAAGGGATCCAGAAACCTGTCTCGGTGAGACGAATATCATCTCTTCAAATGATAAAGTATTGCAGAAAGGGTTGTCCTCTATATGAGATACAAGTGTTGAAGTCAGTTGAAGATGAGAGACCAAGCCTAGAATACCACCCCATACTAAGAGAGTATAGAGATGTGTTTCCGGAAGAGGTATCGGGTCTACCTCCGAGAAGGGACATTGAATTCTCAATAGAACTTGCACTAGGAGTGGTGTCAGTGTCTAGGACACCCTATAGGATGAGCACCCCTGAGCTAGTAGATCTTAATCTACAGCTAAAAGAAATGATGGAAAAAGGATATATCCGACCCAACATGTCTCCATGGGGAGCACCGATCCTATTTGTGAAGAAGAAGGATGGTACACTCTGACTGTGCATAGAGTATAGACAACTCAATAAGGTAACCATAAAGAACAAGTACCCCTTACCCAGAATCGATGACTTGTTCGATCAATTGGGAGGTTCTTCCATATTCTCAAAGATTGACTTGAGATCTGGATACCATCAAGTCCGAATCAAGGGTGAAGACATCCAAAAAACCTCCTTTAGGACGAGATATGGTCACTACGAATTTTCTTAACCAATGCCCCTGCCACTTTTATGTGCTTGATGAACAATGTACTCAACAAATTCCTAGAAAAATTTGTACTAGTTTTTATTGACGATATTTTAATCTACTCCAAGAATAGAGAGGAACATGAGGAACATCTTAGACTTGTGCTTCAAGTTCCAAGAGAACATCAAATCTATTCCAAATTTAGCTAGTGTTACTTTTTCCAGAAGCAAATACATTACTTAGGCCATGTCATATCTGAAGAAAAAGTACCAGTAGACCCTGACAAGATCATGTCTATCATGGAATGGCCTACCCCAGAGGATGTTTCAAATATCATATCATTTATGGGCTTAGCAGGATACTATATAAGATTTATAAAAGGATTCTCCAAGATTGGTTGTCCAATCACTGCCCTCCAAAAGAAGGGGAATAAATTCATTTGGACACCAGAATGTGAAGAAAGGTTTCAGTCCCTAAAATGGCTTCTGACCCATGCTCCCATGCTTAAGATCGTTGATCCCGAAAATGACTTCCTCATGTGCACATATGCCTACAAGGAAGGACTTGAAGGAGTCCTTATGCAAGAAGGAAGTGTAGTTTGCTATGAATATTGGAAATTGAATGAGCACAAAGTAAACTATGTGACCCATGATCTAGAGTTGGCCGCCATAGTGCACGCCTTGAAAATGTGGAGGAATTACCTCCTGGGTAGGAAATTTGTACTTATGACAGACCACTATGGATTGCGACACCTGTTTGACCAACCAAAACTCAATGCTAGACAAGCTAGGTGCATGGCCCTCCTTAGCAAGTTTTATTTTGAAATCAAACATATCAAAGGAAAGGAAAATAAGGTGGTTGATGCCCTTAGCAAAAGTATGAAAAGAATTCATCTGGTAGTGGTGAGAACCTGGGAGACAAATGTCAAGGAAAGAGTCAGGAATGCACAAGAAACAGGCGCATTCTTCCAGACCATGACCTCGTACCTAGAGCAAGAACCTGTAGGGATAAAGTATGAAGGCTACCAAATGCTATATGGAGGTCTGCTAACTTACAAAAACAGATTGTATATTCCAAACTGTGACAACTTGAAGAGGTTCATAATGGATGAACTACATAAATGACCATATACTGGTCACCCAGGATACCAAAAGATGATCACAACCACCAGGAAACAATTATATTGGCCTGGACTGAAGAAAAACATAGTTGAGTACTTAGCTAAATGTCTAGAATGCCAACAGGTTAAAGCAGAACATTGGCATCCGATAGGGTTATTACAACCTCTACCAATATCAGAATGGAAATGGGAGACCATCTCCATGGATTTCATTACCGTATTACCATCATCGGCCAGAAAAAATGACACCATCATGGTAGTGGTGGAAAAGTTAAGAAATTTCGCTCACTTTATTCCCGTCAAATCGACTTGCAAGGAAATAGATATTTCCAACATACTCATGAAGGAGATATTCAGACTACACGACATGCCTAAGGAAATCGTGTCAAACAGAGACACAAAATTTACTTCAAACTTTTGGAAATCCTTGATGATTGGTCTCAAGAGAAAATTATTGTTTAGCGCAACCTATCATCCTCAAACCGATGGACAGATGGAAAGAGTGAACCAAATATTAGAATACATGCTAAGGATGCATGTAATGCATCAACTTAAAAAGTGGGAAGATTACCTACCACTGGTGGAATTTGCCTACAACAACGACTACCAAGAATCACTGAAGATGAGTCCTTTCAAAGTCCTCTATGGTAGGTCGTGCAACACTCCAATCAGTTGGAGTAATCCCGTGAACAGATTTACGATTGGACCCGACATGTTGAAATAAATGGAACAACAAGTGATTTAGAAAAATCAAAATCTGAAAATAGCTCAGAATAGACAGAAAAGTTATGCCAACATAAAGAGAACCCCTAGAGAATTCAAGATAGGAGACCATGTCTATCTCAGAGTTAGGCCTAGGAAGAGTTCCCTGAGGATGGGAGCCTATGCCAAGTTTTCACCTCAGTATTTTGGACCCTTTGAAGTCTTAGATCGAGTGGGACTGATAGCCTATAGAATAGCACTACCTCCCACAGTAAAGGCACAAAATGTTTTCCATGTTTCCTTATTGAAGAAATATATACATGATGTTAATCATATAATTGTCTGGTCTATGATCCAGGTGGAACCGGAGGGAGAGTTCCTTCCAGAACCCCAATGCATACTAGACAGGACAGAAACCTCATTCAGGAACTGAACCATTGCGCAGGTCAACGTGCAGTGGAAACAATTTGGCCCAGATGAGGCTACGTGGGAAATGGAAGATGCCATGAAACAAGCATATCTGATTTTGTTTACTTCTGTACATACACATCATGTTGATGGATAGAACATCAAGGATTATGTTCCTTTAAGGGGGAGGGAATTGTAACACCCTTTTCCCCCCATTCTATAGATATAAATATATTGTCCAGGGAACTATGGCAAACTCAAAGGTGTGAATGTTTGATTTGATGGACCTTTGTATAAAAGGTTGATGAATGTAATTTTGTTATGAATATGTGTTGCATGACTGTTGGGAAGGGGATGTTCTAAAAGAGACCACAATTGCTAATGAAAAGGTGGATGAAGGGGCCCAAAGCAGTTGTGTTAACTTCCACTGAGCTAGTACTATGTTGGTTTTAATTGCCCAAGATCAGAACAACCCTCTGACCCAAAATGAATTACAATCAGACTAGTAGAAGGGAAGACCTCCTCAAGAGTTAATGAGGGGATGGGGTAGACCACCCATATGTAAGGCTTATGGACCTGACCACAGACTGGGAATTTGAGCCACACACAATCTTGCTGAGGAAGGAAAGAAAGGAAGTGTGGTGTGGGTAGAGAGGACCGGCAAAGAATGTAGAGACAAGAGAGAAAAATCTCGGGTCCAAGGAAGGATTGAGAGTGAAAAGTCAGTTGTGATCATAGAGAAGAGAGTCTGAGTCAGGAGAAGGAGAGTAACTTTTGTCCTCGTCTATTCCTATATAGGGAGAAGGAGAGTAAACTTCGTTCCTAACTTTTGTTGAGTTGGAAATAAGAGATTGAATCTCAAATCATTGTGGCCTAAGCTCGAGGGTGGCCAGTTATAAATCCATTGCAAGTGACTGATCCTATGGTTGGGTGGAAACAAGCACCCCTCTCAGCAATAGCATCATTCCTTGTGCTTCTGATAAGTGTTTTATGCCTTGTATTTTGAATTGAATATCGTTGATACATGCTCATGTTTATACGCCCATAAATGGTTTCTGTATGGAATGATTGCCTGGTGTTTTAGATTGGAAGTAATGGATGCATGTGTATACTTATATGCCATAGCTGGTTTTTGTATAAAATGATTAAGTCCAGAGCATGAGTTTGTTCCACTGAGAATCGTCCCATCTGCTTGATTCTTGTGATGTTCTAATTTAATTCCTTAAAAGCACCTTCCCCATGGAATTGCATCATATCTTAGAGTCGGAGTAAGTTCCTTGGTATGGCTACCTCTATGGTAAACTCGTGATTTTACCTTCCCTCGATGTCATATCTCCTAACTCGGTGACTTAGGAAGGAACTTCATTCAATTCAATAACCTAGGGACTTTGAAATGAACTTGAGCCCTTATCCATAAACCCGACTAAGAGTAGGGATAATTTTCCCAAGAATCATATGAAGGTTCAGGTGACCTAGGTCTAGAAACCCTGTGCAAGAAGGAGTTGGTTTTCAAAGGTTTCATATACATGGAATCTCGAATCTCTGAGAGGTTGAATTTTGTTGCCCAAGTTCAAAAAGGATAACAAGTTCAAATAACGAAAGGGAATATCCTTTCATTTGGGAGACGAACAAATGATATCCTTTGGGAAGGATCCGATGTATATCACGACCATTGGATTTGAAGAGGGAGCGCAGGCATTAACACCTCGACTCCTTCATTTTTTGCAAGTAGCGATGAAATATGGACTGTAGATCCAAGGATCTATCGAGACTCTCCCTGACCATCCATCGTAAGAAGACACGTGGCGAGAGATCATCATTTCATTGACTCGCTACTGAAAGAAGTCAAAGGGTAGAGTTTTTTGAACTTGCGAGACTCGAACTTGTGATTTGATCTGAACTGTCATATCACAGGAGAGCCATGACCATTTATTTGGGTGAGGCGGTATCAGGAGTTTGGGGATTAGGCTTTTGAAATATAGGCGTTGGGTTGTGTTCTAGCTTCACGAAATGTGAAGTTCCAACGAGTTCAGAGAATAAGCCCTAGGTCATGGTGATCATTCATATGGGTGGAATATTAAGGGAGCAACTAATGAAGATTGGGATTTTGGGGAACAAAGAGTCAGATTTGGTGTTGTCACAGGGGCAGACCCAGGGTTCAATGCTTACAACAATGCACCAACAAAACCCTAACTAGCGGCCTGTTCGGAAACACCTGCGAAGCACATGAAGTCTCACCCGAGGTAGAGGCAGGGATGGTTGCAGGACTCAGAAGTCTGCAACCTTAGCTAGGACACAGTTCTATGATTTTAACACCTTAATATAGAAATTAACATTTATAGTTCATTAATATTCAGTCTTAGTTTACAGCGAACTAAACCCTAATAGTAGATCAACGCAGTATTCACACGGATCCAATAGATTCAAGCACTAAGCATACCAACATAGATCGGATCTAGCATTCATTCACATTATTCGGCACTAAGATACCATATTAGATTCTTCTAAGAATATGTCAATGCACTAAGTATTTAACCACATAAACAAGAGAACAACCATAAAACACAACACGAGATATACGTGGTTCACCCCCACCCTGGGGCTACGTCCACCAACTCTTCTTATTAATTTCTTTATGTCAATATTCTACATGCACAGAGCCATGATATCTTACTCTGCAGAGGACAAGAGATCTGCACGCACTCTGCTAGATCCTCCTTCTCTGAGTTACAACAAAAATCCTCTTCACAGTCTCTTACAATCCCTTGCACTTAGCCTTGCAAATCTCACACAGTATTCACAAAGAATTTACAATCATCGCTTGCACTTAGCATATCACCAAAAACCTCCTCTCCCACCTTCTCTTACATCACATAGACTTCTATTTATACATTACAAAGAGGTACTAAACATGGGTAAGCCCATGGGATGACATCCCCATACCTATTACATAATCCCAAAACCCAAAAATCCCTAAAAAGGGGCTGAGATCCCGCGATATCCGCTTCAACTTGCGCTCTGCCTTAGACAACCCATCAAAGTCCCAAAAATAGGTCAAACATGACCAAGGATCCTCAAAACTTGGTCAAGGGCCAACAAGCCCCCAACACTCACTTGTGACTTGTCCCGAGTCACTCTGGTCTAGATAGTTCTGCTTGAAAAGCCTCAATCTTGGATTGAGCTTCTTCAACCTGTTGTTGTGCCATGACCTCCTGCTTAGAATATTGGATAAATGATTCATTGATAGGTCCCTCTAAGCATTGTTCAGTTGTAGTGACAAATTTCTCCATTTATGCTCCTTGGCCTTCAATCTCTGTGAATATTTAGCAAGCCTCATCCTGTGTTGGTTGGAGCCTCTAATTCACTTCCATGAATTTTCTCTAAATGGTGTGGACCTACTGTTGAGCAGTGCACTTTTCTTGGGATCGCTTCATCCTCTCAATGGTTGACAGGGGCTTCAACTACGCCTGTACTATTTCTTCTTGTTTCTTTTCCTCCTGGAGCTATGACTCCAATGCCTTCAGTTCAGGATACTCAGTGAGTCACTCATAAGTTTTTTCACTACGATCACTTAGTTGTTTACATTCCATGGAAAGGGCCTTGATTCTCTCAATTGCACTTCGAGCATTTTCTTCTCTTTGATCCTGTACATCCTGCAGAGTGTTGCGCACTGTTCATATCTCTAAGTCTTTTATTATTTGTTGAAGCTACTAGATATATTCCACGAGTTGCACTACTTGATGCTCCACTCGGTATTTTTCCTTTAGCTCTAAGCCCATCATAGAGCGAATTTATTTATCGACTGCTTCTTTGACTCCAAACTGCTCTACGAGCAACTTTTATTTCTTGTCCTATGCCCTCTCTTCTTCAAACTTGGCTTGAAGGTCATCCTTCTCCTTTAGTGTGACCTGAATTTTCTCTACCATTTCTTCTTGGGCTTGTTTTAGGGCTGCTATGGCCTGGTCTTTCTCAACTTGTGCTCGACAAAGGTGAGCTTCAGATGCATCAGCTAGTCTACGGAGTTGGGTAGGCTCATCTCCCAACTCTGGTTCTTCTAATGGTGGGGGCACGATGGATACTGCACGGTTGGATTGAAGGGTCTGTTATACCCCTCTGAGTGCAACCTCGATCATGTCGTACATATCCTCCTACTCAGCTTCATGTTTTTGCAAGATGTCCTGTGAGGCATCTGCTACAACTTCGATGATGAAGTCAAATTCATCTACAGTGAGCACAGTCTACATCTTAGTCAAGGTGGATATGGATTTCTTTTGGGAAGTGGGTTTCATGGGGGAAACCTTCCTTTTCTTCAATGGATCAGCCTCATCAACAGGATCCCTAGGCGGTGTTACTTCACCCTACTTCTGCTGATCTTATTTTCCATTGGTCTCTTCTTGATCTACTTCGTCATCACCCCCTCGACCAAGTGATACCGAAGAAGTTTATTTTGATATGCTACTCAAGTTTTGGACCTCTTCGGTCTTCTTCCTTTTTTTGGGTCTAGGAGTATCCTTTGCTTCATGAGTGGTCTCAGGGTTGTCGATTAGTTCAGGGTCTGAAATTTCTGCGGGGTCAGCGAGGATGAGGAGCTCTGTAGACCAGACCTTGGTTATCTCTTTGAGGTCCTCCTCTGTGATCTTGTAGTATGAATGAAGATCTTATTTATGCTCATTTGCGTGCATGGTGATATAAATGAAGTGTCGATCTGCACGAAACTTCATGAGGGGTTGAAACCGATGCAGGGTGTTTGACATCAAGCGAGGGACAAATTCGATAGCCCTCTTTAGTTGGAGATAATATGTATGAAATACTACATTCGACTGCCACTATTTTCCCATATCACTCAAGTAACAGAGCGTGGTGAGCTTCACAGCGAGTAGCTCAAATGGCTCAATGTCCAGGAAGGTCACACCTTCTGGCATCTCCCAAGAGGTAAATGCGATGAGGATCAGGAGCCAGCTAAAGTGGAACTCATAGCCATGATCCTGAGCTTCACGATAGTCTAATTCTAGTTGGTTGACCAAGTACTTTGCCCAGTTAATCTGGAGTCCTTCTACACATTTCCCGGTGAGGTCAACAACGAATCCTGTGACCTGTGTAGGTCTGTTCTTTCTCACGATATTTCCTGTGATCAACTGGCAGGCTAGGCACACTGTGTCATTCTGGATGGAAGCTACCTTGTAACCTCGCATCCCCTTTTCTACATCGCCATATATGTCTTTGATCTTCTGTGCCAATGCGCGATCTGTAGCCTTCCCTGGGTAGAAGTCCTATGAGTCAGGTCCCTGCATACTCAATATGATGATGCTATGGATCAACATCGGATCGACTGTGATGTGTCATT
Organism: Picea sitchensis; assembly: GCA_010110895.2. Lineage (NCBI taxonomy): Eukaryota > Viridiplantae > Streptophyta > Pinopsida > Pinales > Pinaceae > Picea > Picea sitchensis. The sequence continues at coordinate 39,294 of SNQJ01S0042465.1, forward strand.
CTAGCCATAGGTAGCTGCCATGGTAACATGAGAGAAATATCTTAACACACACGTTAACCTCCTGGTGCCTTCCAAAGTGTGGAATCTTCATTACATTCAAGAGGGTGGACTACGCGAGGTTCATAGTCCATGGATGGGGGATTATTTTCTAATTATTCCCCTTCGTCCTGGTCAAGTATTTGTAAGGAGCGAGCATACTATAGTTCTTGCATTCTCCTAGGTTGAAGTCACTAAAATCACATAATTCATGAAGTCCCAAAATGAGAAACACTTTTTTATAGGCATGCGGTCACAACCTGTGGTCGCATAGGTGAAGCCCTCTCCTTGTGCATGTTCACACTGGTGGGGTTTCAATAGGGAGTGTGGATCAAATAGAGGGATTTCAGCAGGAAATTGAAGAGCTAATCTGGCTCGTGAATGAGAAATTATATTTATTTATCAAACAAAGCATGGGGGTGTTACAATGAAGAACATCTCGAAAAAACAAGTCTTCCTCAGGGAGAATCGGTTAAACAGACGGACATGTCCACCCTCTTACAACTAGTACAATATATGAATAATCATATAATATCTTATGAGAGAAAGTGAAATGTCTCCTCTCTCACCCCTGGAGCTTCATCCTCTTCTACACCCCCCTTTAGAAATCCAATTGAAAATAATTTTCAGCCTAAAGCTATCATGCCTCGGAGTTGGTGTAAATTTTGTGAGGAACACCACGAGGAAACCACATATGAGGTAAAGAAGAGTACTAGAGATAAGATATTTGGTAAAATACCAGAAACTACCATCATTGTCCTAGATTTTGTAGAGCCAAAAGGTGTCATGATCATCAATACTAGGAATAAATCATACGCTCCCAAAGGCAAATATGATCCTCCCCACAATTCTTCTAGCCCGAGCTCATCCTCACCAACCGCTACTTTTTAGGTTCCTAAGGTTCCTGACAGTCAAGGAACTATCTTCCCTCTCCCCTCTTCCAAATAAAATATTCTGAATCAGTTGGCCAACATCAAAGCAGATGAAACCCTTCTGGACATGGTTGTCATCCCTGAATAACAGAGGCATTTGAAACAATTCATGGAAGGAAAATATTATGTTGTATCCAACCTATATTAAGAGGTAAATGAAGAGGATTCATATGTAAATAAAGTAGGTGTACGTAAATTTAGATACCCTGTAAAAAATACCCCTTTTTTATATTTCTGTAAAAATTATGGATAAGATTGCCCATTGTTGCCTCATTGACGGCGGTTCGGGACCAAGTGTAATGTTGAAGATTATTTTGGAAGAGTTAGGCTTGTCTTATACAAATGAAAACACCAAAAGCATTCTCTCTTATAATAGTATACAACAAATGACCATAGGTGAGATTAAAGATGTGACCGTATTTTTGTGTGCACACCCTGAAATAATGAAAACCCTTAGTATTCAAGTAATTGATATGCCAATAAACAATTACTCAATCATCTTAGGAATATATTGGAAATATTTGATAGGTGGATACCTCTCACTCGATGAGACACACTTATCCATTCCTTAGAATGGTAAAAACATCATATTCCTTAGAGATGGAAGGATTTCACCTTGCATAGAGAGTGTCCCACAACCTAATGTGAACTATATCGAAGAAGACCTAGGGGTGTATCCCATATTTGTCGAGAAGGATAACATTCCCTTGGAACAAATTGATTTAGATGATGGTATGTGGCACATGCACTTTGATGGTTCATGCTCTAGTGAAGGTAATGGAGTTGGTATTATCTTATATTCTCATGTGGGGAAAATTCATAACTTTTCTTGCAGGTTGGAGTTTGCTTGCACAAACAATGTCACTAAATTAAAAGCTTTATTATTAAGCATTGAAAATGCCTATAATCTAGGTTGTGGTCACCTTACATTTTTTGGAGATTCTGAGCTTGTTATGAACCTTGTACGTAAGATATACTCTCCTAGCAACAAGTTGATGAAATGATACACCCAAACTGTTTGGGAACTTATCTCGAACCTATTATCTTTCAACATTACTCATGTTAAGAGGTAATTGAACTCAATGACTGATCGGCTAGCTATTTTTGCAGCCTCTCCTAATCAACAAATTCTACCACACAAACCTGATTGTACTTATCAATCTCTATATCGTCCACATATCCTTGACAATGTAGAATCTTGGCAGGTCTTCCCTAGTGATGAGACCATTTGTGCTTTCATTCAAAATGAAGCTTATACTCCCAAGGAAATTATATCCATAGAAGATAACAAGATTCCTAAGGGCTTGACTCCTCTAGAGAGTTCATTTTCATCGAGTGATGTAGGCAATAAAGAGAAACATAAAGAAGAGGAGTCAAAAAGGAAGGTGGGTGAAACAATCTCCTTGAACATTGGGACACCCAAGTCTCCAACGAATGTTAAAATAGGTGCCCAATGTTTTGATGAAGAAAAAATGAAGTTTGCCAAGCTGCTTGGCGAATTTCAAGATATTTTTGCTTGGTCTTATGGAGATATTCGTGGTTTTGATCCTACTCTTATACAACATGAAATTCTCATCAAGGAAGTCATAAAACCAGTTAGGCAAAAACAAAGACCTATCAACCCTGCACTGGAAGCAACTATTCGAAAGGAGTTGGAAAAACTCTTGAAATATGGAATCATCTTTCCAGTCAAATATTCTAAATGGGTTTCTAATTTGGTTCCTGTTCAGAAAACAACCGGTCAGATTAGATTATGCGTTGATTTTCATGCATTAAATCAGGCTAGTATAAAATATCACTTTCCTCTCCCTAACATGGAAATGATTTTTCAGCAAGTTGCAGGATCATAGATGATGTCCTTACTTGGTGTTTTTTCTGGTTACAATCAAATCAAGGTAAAAAGAGCGGATAAATATAAAACCACCTTTATTACTCATTGGGGTACCTTTTCTTATGAACGTATGTCTTTTGTCTTATCTAATGCAAGTGCCAATTCTCAAAGAGATATGAAAATAGCTTTCAACGATTTGACCAGCAAGATCATTTAGATCTACCTTGATGACTTAACTGTGTATTCGAAAAACCGATCAAATCATTTTGGTAATTTGAAAATAGTTCTCATGCGATGTAGGAAATTTGGTATCTCTCTAAATCCTTCTAAGTCCATTTTCGACATTACTAAGTGCAAGCTCCTTGGACACATTGTCTCCAATTTAGGAATAAGCATTGATCCTGAAAGGATTGTTGCTATCCTTAATCTTCCTGCTCCCACTTCCAAGAAGGAGGTTCAATATTTTATGGGTGTTATTGAATTCATCCGTAGGTTTGTTCCATATTTTTTTGTGATGGTCAAACCAATTCATAATATGCTTAAGCAAGATCGTTATTTTTCTTGGAAAGATGATGTCAAAAATTATTTTGTAGGGATCAAGAAAGAAATCAACTCTGCACCAGTTTTGGCGAAGCCGAATTTTGAGAAGGAATTCACAATATATACTAATGCCATCGAGGAAGCAGTTTCTTCTATCCTCATGCAAAATGATGGCCAAGGTAATGAAAAACTAGTGGCTTACATGATTCAAAGTTTGTCTGATGATGAATTTAAATATTCTTTTATTGAGAAACATGCTTTCACTCTTGTTAATGCTGTTGAAAAGTTTCGCCACTTCATATTAGGTAAGCATACGTTGGTAAAAGTCCCTTTACCTGCTATCAAGTTTTTTCTCTCACAAACTTATCTTTCAGGGAAACTTTCACATTGGCTTTCCAAGATCCAGGAGCATGATTTAAATATCGTGACTTCTACCACTATCAAGGGATGTGACTTATCCCTTCACTTAGTTTAGCATGATGAAAATAGTGAAGAAATTGATGAATAGGATAGTTCTCTATCGACACTATTCTACATTGATAATCAAATCCTTCTTGTGTCTGAACATCCCTGGTATAAGAATTTAGTTTATTACGTACAAAACCAAATTTGTCCAGACAACTTAGACACTCATCAAAGGAGAAGACTCTGTCTTGAATCCACAAGATATATAATTATAGGAGACTTCTTGTTTCAAATATCTATTGATGGTGTGTTGCTTCATTATGTAGACAATGAGGATGCACAAAAACTGTTGCAAGAAACTCATGGTTCTTTGAATTCTGTCATTCATGTAGGAGGTCATTTTTCTGCTAAAACCACTGCTTTCAATATTATTAGAAAAGGATAGTATTGGCCTTCAATCTTTATGAGTGGCATACATTTACTATTGTTTTATTTGATGTTATTGCCATGATTCATTACCTGTTACACCTGCACAAGACACATGTTAGTAACAACATGAAACAAAAGCAATGGAAAGAATGGGAAAAATTCAAGAAAAGGAACTATACTATACTATGCTATACTATGTGCAAATGAAATAAAAAGGAATTAGTGTTAGTCCTAACTAGCAATGGTTAGTTTCTATACGAATTATATTGAGTTTTACTGGGCACATTTGATATATGTTATGGTATGTTTTTGGAAATGGTTAATATGGATTGTGGGGGCGCAATTGGAAAGCAATATGTCACAAGTTTCAAGGTATGTAATTATTGGCATGGGATTAATGGTATGGTTTTTGGCTAGCTGTCGTGTACTACAAAATTGAATGGGTGGAAGATGGAAGCGAAGTGCAGTAAATGCACGTCACTCCATACTTCTCCCACTGGGTCATCACCCTTTCATGGTTATTGTTCATTTGGTTTTGTTGTGGTTAAGCTCCGAGATTCAAGCCTAAAAGGAATTGCTTGACCAACTCTCCCTTTTCAAATACATTGGTTACAGGTATGGTTCTTTTATCCCATCCATGAATTCATTATGTGTATGAAACGAATGATGGCTCGGTAATGTGTTTATTTGTGTTTTCCTGAGATTGGAAAATATGTAAATGCGTGGGTATTTTCTTTGGAATGACTATATGGTTATTCATTTGAAAATAGAAAAATTGATTGGTTGAAGTCCTGATTTCATTGGCTATTCTATGTGGTGGAAATTGTGATGGCTCTCTATTGTTTTAATTAGTTATGGGTATTTTGTTGGAGGGTTTCGCTCTGTTTAGCCTTGTTGGCTGCCTCCTCACAGTTATGGTAACCATATCCAGTTGTATTCGGTTTCTATAGGGTTTCTTTGTATGTTTCAAACTACCTTTTGTTCACTGTGTATCCTCCAGAGCCATGTTTGTGGGTTATTCTCCTGGCTGTGGGATTATTTTTGTGGTATTGGCATCAACACAGCTGGTTATGGAGTGGCCATTACACCAAGAAGTATGATTTATGGTTATTGGTAATACTTGGGGTCTTCATTTCCATTGGCATTGTTATAAATTGTTTCGGCTCTTGAGAAAAGCACAAGGGTTATGCCTTTGCACATTCTTGGTATTGGTTACTATCCAGTGAGAAATCATTGCTCCTCTGTATCGTTGTCTACCCTACCTGATGTTGAATTGTCACACTATTACACAAGCTGAGAGTTACAAAAGCCTGTGGTTTCACTGTGCTTTTGGAAAGGTTTTTCACCTACTATTGATATGGTCGACCTCCAATCTCCTTATGTTTTGGTGACTGAGAGAACTCTTGATTATTTCTTGTGTTCATGGTTACAGAGCCCAATTTTGATAACCCCAACTAGTCGCACTCTAGTCGGGTATCTTGTTGACTATCATAAATTGGTTGAGTTGTTATGACAATGGTTTTGAGTATTGTCTTGTCTCTATTTGATCAGGTTGTTGAAAAGTTGTAATTGGGGATGAGAATTGGTATACACTCGGTGCCTCATTTTATTGTGACAGTTGCATCGATAACCTAGCTCGTTTTTTCGAGTAAATTGGTTGATTGGGAGTAAATGGTAATGTACAGTCACATGGTTGCCTCTTTTCGTTATGCATTGGTTGTTGTGTTCCTACAGCGTGGTATCAATTGAATTTGGTGGTTGTTGTGTGTTTGATTAGTCCCGATCGGGATCATTGCAAGTCGGAAAGTTGGTGACTGTGACTCGGTTGTTTACTGTGTATGGTTTATAGATACATCGTGCATCATTTTGTTTTATTTTACCATCATGTTAATGTTAAAGAAATTATTATAGTTCTTTGCATTCAATAGATAACAATAGCATAATACAAGATCACTGAGAAATACACAATCACAAGAGACACAACATTTATCCTGGGAAACCCTCTAGGGGAAGAAAACCCAGCAAAACTTCCTTATTATAGATAGCCAATACAATGCCAAGAGATAACTCAAACTAATACAGAAGATCCTATCCCAAAGATGCGCCACTCTCTCTCCTTCTTCTCTAACTACAGATCTGAAACTTATCTCTCAATGAGCAAGTGAGTTGTGTATCTAAGTGAGGAGCTAGCCTCCTTATTTATACAAGACTAGCACGTGTGAAGTGTCTCTTCACTGGCAAAGCTGACTTCTCCAATTGGGTGGTTATAACCACCTTTATTATATTTTGGGGCCTCTTGATATATTCTTGGGCCGACTTCTTCTTTTTCCTTTTACAATTACATTATGACCAATCCGCAAAAGGGGATTTGGTCCTTTATAATAACCGACATGATCAATCCGCAATGGGGATTGATCCAATGAATAATATATCAAATAATAATAAGAATACACTTTGCAGTTACATTATTTTAACACATCAGAGGCGAAGCATGGGTTTTGTAGTATGGTTTCATTGCAAATTTAATTGTTAATATTGTCAAAAGAATGGAATCGGGCAAGTTTTAAAAGAGTATTCAACTCAGAAAATACCTGTGTCTATGTTTGATTTGGGAAATTGTGAATTATGGGCAGTGGTTGATATACTATAGAAATATATGCTCGGAAATATGACCGTGTGTTCCTTTTGATTTGTTTAAATGAAAAGAAACATGTATCCTATTAATAAGACTGTTGAAAGGTATAATGTTTCTGAGTATGATTAGAGATTGTGTTAATGGAAAAAGTTTGAATATTGAATGTGGGACATTGAACAAGTTTTAACACACAGTAATTGTTTAATTGGTGTTGGATCATTTGTACTGGATACATAATTGTTTTTATGGATTAGCTAATTGGTTTTTTGAACAATATTCATTCTTTTCCCTACCATTATTTCACTTTTCGCACATTACAACTCCCCTCACCTTCCCATATTCATTATCCACTCCCTTTTCTTAAAATTTAATTATAGTTAAGATAAGTTTTGTGTTATAACAGTTAAAGGATCACACAAGGATAAATTACAGTGATATATTCTTTTGATTTACGATACAGTTGATTGTTTGATGTTTGTGAGTAGTAATCATGATCTATTCCCCTTCATTTTAACATTTTTTGCTAAATACAATCCCTCACATATCCCAAAACCCTTGTTCACCCCCTTCTCATTGACAAGTGTTAAACGATTTGTATGGATTGGATTGCATGAGTTTGATATGTTGTTGAGCCAAATTTTGTTTCATATTTAAAAGAGTTACCATGTATGGTGGTTGAAGAAACGATTTGCTGATCAATAATTCATACAAGAATGAGATTTTTTAGCAGAGGTAGCCATGGTCGGGGTAACATAGGAGGAGAAAATTGGAACAGGGGCCCTAGAAGACCAAGGTTCTCTATACACTTTGATGCAGACTCACAAGATTTAGGCCAACTATTTCAAGATGCATTTTTTAACTGGATTTGGAAAAGAGTGGTCCAACCTAGTCCATAAAGTCTTCCCTTACAAGCCCCACATGTCCTTGGTATTACAGTGCCCCCTCATGTTTCACTACAACCTGAAATCCTTGAAAATGACGAATGGCAAGAGATCTTCCACCCAACTGTCTCCCAACATCGTGGCTGGCCTAACTTGTCTCTACCTACTCCTCCACCTGCTAATAAGATTGTCTAAGTTGCCCCTGTCCACTCACCAGTACAATATTCCCATGCAAGAAAAAGGTTAAAAAATGAGTCCCACCATGCTCTTGACAAAGGAAAAGTCATTTTTTCCCCCTCCTCACCGTCAAATGACTCTTCCAAATCCATGTCCTCTCACATGCATTTGAGATATGGTTTCTCTCATGTGAACAGTGATATTAGGCCTAAAGGCTCCACACAACCTAAGGCAAATTGATATATATCTAAGGGTGACAACAAAAACAAGGGAATGATTGCCTCTCAGAGTGAAAAATATGGATTTTAAGTGTTTTTATTTATTGATTATTGAGAACAGTTGACTTCTGAAATTTTGGACAACACACTTTTTTGGATATATGGGTAATATATTTTTGGAAATAATTTCAATTATCATCGATATAAATTGTCAAAATATGAAACTGATGATGGGAGTCACAAGGAGAGATGTTTTGTTTTATTAAATAGTTGTGTTATGATTGTTAAATAACTAAAGGGAGTCACAAGGGATCCCACCTACTAGTTATTATTTATTAAAACCCTTATTATGATTTTATTGTTTTTCCCCCTTAACTAAAAGGTTGGTTGAGTTTTAGTTAATTTAACTAAAGAAGTAGTTCAACTACTTCAACTAATTCTAATTGCTTAAAGGCAAAAGGAAAGGGAGGAACAGGAGGAGAATAGAAGGAGAAGCATACTAAGGTCTTCTCTTTGAGTTTTGTTGAGATAATTCATTTTTCATTCATTCTTTCATTCATTAGAAACCTAATTCTCTTTTATGATAGCAGGGTCCTATTGTAGACAACAATATTCAGGGCTGAATTACATCATTCAAACACTTGTTTTTCAGAGGTGTTGATCTATATTTGATGGTCTATGTAGACTTGTCTTTTTTGTGAATTAAATTTCATGATTGACAAAGGCTATTGTGCAAAGTCGAGTGGGAAACAACCTGTGGCAAGTTGGTCCAACTTTTAATGTTCATTTTGTTTTTACTTTCTGTCAGAAGTCATTTTGTATGAATCATCAGGGACATCTAAGTTTAACTTTGGTCCAAAACTTCCTCAGGGAATTTTGTAAAGAGAACGATTATTTTTATGAATTGGAATGAAATAAACGATTGCTTTATGTCTCATCTGTTTTGATTATTGACTTGGTGTCTTTACTTTTGTCTCTATATTTATTCCAACATTTGTTATATTCAGAAAATTATATAAATAATAAATTTTCCAGCAATATTTCATCTAAAAAAAATCAGTCTAAGCACTTGTAATCAATACTTGTGAATTAGGATACAAATTTTGTTGGCTATAAACATAGGGTGATATTCTCATCTATCTTGCTTTGGCCAAGAAAGATATGAAAATGCTTGAGTAATATCATCTCATATATTTTCCTCAACATTTCTTTGGCAACCATACTGGGGAGATCTTAAATATCTCTCTAGTTTATTGTTATGCTTGATTATCATCGAATACATCTATTTTTCTGATATTTATTCTTTGACTATTTTATTTCTTAATGACTATACCTGTTGCAAGGTAGCCCAATATTGAGCTTGGTCTTCAAGATCAGACCAACATTTCTTTGAATTTGTTTAACACCATTTTAGACACTGCTAATAGTCGGCTTGAGCTTAATCATTCATGGGCAACAATTGAACTAGACATTAGTGCCCAAGAACATTGGCAGGCTAGATGTAGACAACCTAGAAATCAGAAATAACCTTCTTGTTCCTTCAACTTTGACCTTCTTTTCATGTCCTTAGACCCTCGTGTTTCTAGGAGAAGAAGAGGTTTATCACCTGAAATCAATCCTATTGTTGAAATAGGAGGAAGGAACATTTTGTTATCTACCCAACAAAGTGCTCTAAGGAGAGCCTTGTCTGATTCATCCAGTTCGTCTTTATCTCCCTTACCTATCATCCACAAGATGGCATCTAGTGGTGGTTCTGGTGGCACTAGAAGTGCTTCCTCCTCTCATTATTCATCTTCGTCAGTGATTGGTAGCTTATATAGCCACCATGTCCCTGTCTAATCTACCACAAACCCCAAAAAGTCATTAAAAAGTATGGGATTTTTCAATTTGAAGAAGACGCTACAACCACACCGTGGCATGTTTCCTCTCCTCTTAACCTAGCACTTGTTACTCTTCCACTTCCTAAATTCAAAGATCATCTTCCTAGGTTTTCAGGGAATAAAAATGTCACTACAAATGAACACCTGGTGGCAATTTCTAATGCATGTCACAACATAGGACCCAATGACAACGATACTTGCATGCACTTAATTGTCAATTCCTTGGAAGGAAAGGCTGCGACCGATTTATTTGACCTTCCTCCTAAGATTCTGTCTACTTGGGAGGAGCTAGTCTATTGGTTCAAATCCACCTATGGGCAATATAAAATCCTAGATGAGTATTTACGGGAGTACAATAGCATCGCCTATAAACATGGTGAGACCATCAAGTCCTTCAACTTGTGTTTCACTAAGTTATACAATCAAATCCCCGAACTCATTCAACCTCAGAACCAAGCCACTTTCATGCATTGTTATAATGCATTACCTTCCCCCTACCATCATAGGCTTGAGGAAAAGGCCATTGATAACCTAAGTTTTGGTCTACATACATGTTTGGAGTATGAAGAATAGCTCGAAATAATAGGTCTTCCTCAGAGAGAATCAGTTAAACAGGCGGACATTTCCGCCCTCTTACAACTAGTACAAGATATGAATAATCATATAATATCTTATGTTAGAAAGGGAAATGTCTCATCTCTCACCCCTGGAGCTTCATCCTCTTCTACACCCCCCTTTATAAATCCAATTGAAAATAATTTACAGCCTAAGGCTATCATGCCTCGAAGTTGGTGTAACTTTTGCGAGGAACACCACGGGGAAACCAAATGTGAGGTAAAGAAGAGTGCCAGAGATAAGATATTTGGTAAAAGACCAAAAACTACCATCGTTGTCCTAGATTTTGCAGAGCCAGAAGATGTCATGATCATCAATACTAGGAGAAGTATGGAGTGACAAGGGCCAACAACACACCCTGAAATAAGGACAACCCTTAGTATTCAAATAATTGATATGCTAGTAAGAAATTACTCAATCATCTTAGGAAGATATTGGAAAGATTTGACAGGTGGATACCTCTCACTCGATGAGACACACTTATCCATTCCTCAGAATGGTAAAAACATCATATTCCTTAGAGAGGGAAGGATTTTACCTTGCATAGAGAGTGTCCCGCAACCTAATGTGAACTATATCGAAGAACACCTAGGGGTGCATTCCATATTTGTCGAGGAGGATAACATTACCTTGGAACAAATCGATTTAGATGATGGTATGTGGCACATGCACTTTGATGGTTCATGCTCTAGTGAAGGTAATGGAGCTGGTATTATCTTATAATCTCATGTGGGGAAAATTCATAACTTTTCTTGCACGTTGGAGTTTCCTTGCACAAAAAATGTCACTGAAATTGAAGCTTTATTATTAGGCATTGAAAATGCCTATAATCAAGGTTTTGGTCACCTTACAGTTTTTTGAGATTCCGAGCTTGTTTTGAACCTTGTACTTAAGATATACTCTCCTAGAAACAAGTTGATGAAATAATACACCCAAACTATTTGGGCACTTATCTCAAACCTATTATATTTCAACATTACTCATGTTAAGAGGAAATTGAACTCTATGGCTGATCGGTTAGTTGTTTTTGCAGCCTCTCCTAATTGACAACTTCTGCCACACATACCTAATTGTACTTTTCAATCTCTATATCGTCCACATATCCCTGAAAATATAGAATCCTGGCAAGTCTTCCCTAGTGATGAGAGCATCTGTGCTTTCATTCAAAATGAACCTTATAATCTCAAGGAAATTATATCCATAGAAGAAAACAAGATTCCTAAGGGCTTGAGTCCTCTAGAGAGTTCATTTTCATCGAGTGATGTAGGAAATAAAGAGAAACATAAAGAAGAGGATTCGAAAAGGAAGGTGGGTGAAACCATATCCTTGAACATTGGGACACTCGAGTCTCCAAAGAATGTTAAAATAGGTGCCCAATGTTCTGATGAAGAGAAAATGAAGTTTTCCAAGCTTCTTGGCAAATTTCAAGATGTTTTTGCTTGGTATTATAAGGATCTTCGTGTTTTTGATCCTGCTCATATACAACATGACATTCCCATCAAGGAAGGCATAAAACTAGTTAGGAAAAATCAAATACCTATCAACCCTGCACTGGAAGAAACTATTCGAAAGGAGTTGGAAAAACTCTTGAAAGTTGGAATCATATTTCTAGTCAAATATTATGAATGGGTTTCCAATTTGGTTCCTGTTCGGAAAAAAACTAGTCAGATCAGATTATGCGTTGATTTTCGTGCATTAAATCGGGCTAGTATAAAATATCACTTTCCTCTCCCTAACATGGAAATGATTTTCGAGCAAGTTGCAGTGTCACAGATGATGTCCTTACTTTACAGTTTTTACAATTATAATCAAATCAAGGTAAAAAGGGCAGATAAATATAAAGCCACCTTTATTACTCGTTGGGGTACCTTTGCTTATGAACGTATGCCTTTTGTCTTATCTAATGCAGGTGCCACTTTTCAAAGAGCTATGAAAATATCTTTCGACGATTTGATCGACAAGATCATTCAGATCTGCCTTGATGACTTAACTATGTATTCTAAAAATCGATCAGATCATTTTGGTAATCTGAAAAGAATTCTCATGTGATGTAGGAAATTTGGTATCTCTCTAAATCCTTCTAAGTCCATTTTCTCCGTTACCAAGGGCAAGCTCCTTGGACACATTGTCTCTGATTCAGGAATAAGCATTGATCCTGAAAGGAGTATTGCTATCCTTAATCTACTTGCTCCCACTTCCAGGAAGGAGGTTCAATATTTTATGGGTGTTATTAAATTTTTCCGTAGGTTTGTTCCTATTTTGTTGTGATGGTCAAACCAATTCATAATCTTCTTAAGCAAGATCGTTCTTTTTCTTGGACAAATGATGTCGAAAATTCTTTTCTAGGGATCAAGAAAGAAATCAGCTCTGCACCAATTTTGGCAAAGCTGGATTTTGATAAGGAATTCATGATATATACTAATTCCACTGAGGAAGCAGTTTCTGTTATCCTCATGCAAAATGATGACCAAGGTAATGAAAAACTAGTGGCTTACATGAGTCAAATTTTGTTTGATGATGAATTTAAATATTCTTTTATTGAGAAATATGCTTTCACTCTTGTTAAAGATGTTGAAAAGTTTTTCCACTTCATCTTAGGTAAGCATACATTGGTAAAAGTCCCTTCACATGCTGTCAAGTTTTTTCTCTCACAAACTTATCTTTCAGGGAAGCTTTCACATTAGATTTCCAAGATCTAGGAGAATGATTTAAATATCGTGATTTCTACCACTATCAAGGGATGTGACTTAGTCCTTCACTTAGCGTAACATGCTGAAAATAGTGAAGAAATTGATGAACATGATAGTTCCCTATCAACACTATTCTACATTGATAATCAGATCCTTCCTATGTCTGAACATCCCTGGTATAAGAATTTAGTTTACCACTTACAAAACCAAAGGTGTCCAAACAACTTAGACACTCATCAAAGGAGAAGACCCCGTCTTGAATCCACAAGATACATCATTCTAGGAGACTTCTTATTTCGAAGATCTGTTGATGGTGTGTTTCTTTGTTGTGTAAACAATGAGGATGCACAGAAACTATTGCAAGAAACTCATGGTTCTTTGAATCTTTTCATTCATGTAGGAGAACATTTTTCTGCTAAAACCATTGTTTTCAATATTATTAGAAAAGGATACTATTGGCCTTCAATATTTTGTGACTCTTATGTTTTTTCGAGATCTTGTGACAGGTGAAAAAAAATTGCAGGGAAAGAACACCTTTCAACCATGCCATTACAACATGTCCTCCTAAACTTTCCTTTTTCAAACTAGGGATTGGATTGTATTGGTCCTATTAATCCTCCATATTCAGTAGGGAAAGTTTTTATTTTGATAGCCATAGACTATTTTACGAAGTCGGCTGCAGTTGTCCCACTTAAGCATTCAACGGATGATCAAGTGATTTCTTTCCTTGAAAATAACATCTTTTATAGATTTGGTCTTCCATTGGAAATTATTATAGACAATGGTCCCACTTTCATTTATGCTAAGATGACCCAATTTTTAGCTAAGTTGGGGGTTAAAAATTTCACCTCATCAACTTATTATCCCCAAGGAAATGGGTAGGCTGAGTCTACCAACAAGAATCTGGTGAGAATCGTCAAAAGGCTCATCGAAGATAAGCCTCGTCAATGACACACTCTCCTCATGTACGCCCTTTGGGCAGATTGAACTACTGCCAAGGTAAGCACTGGTTGCACTCCTTTCCAGATTTTTTATGGTCAAGAAGCCATCTTGCCTACTCAGTTGGAACTTTCTTCCTTGAGGTTGATGCTACAGATCGAAGAATTAAATTATTTGGATGTTTCACAAAGGATAAATGCACTCCTAGCTTTAGAGGAGAAAAGGATGTTTGCCTTGGATAATATAGAAAGGAGACATCAGACTATTAAGAAGTGTTTCAACAAGAGTGTCAAAACTGTCAAATTTAAAGTCAATGAAAAGGTATTGATGTGGGATTCAGCACATGTTGATAGGGGAAGACACTCAAAATTTCAAAAAATATGGCTAGGTCCTTTCAAGATCACTTTTGTCCTAGGTACTAACTCTTACATTATAAAAGATTTACAAGGGCGATTGTTTTCCTACAACACTAATGATTCTCACTTAAAACACTACATGGAACCAACTTGAAAAGTTCTAACATTGTTTGGGTTTTATGTATATTAGTAGTCTATTTTTGCTTTCATTTTCACCACTACTTTTCAATTCTTCTTTTACAGTAGTTTAAATTCTTATTTTCGTTTAATAAGCTTCCTGCTGCTTTTGCAATCCTGTCATTTTATTTTTGTTGTTTTTAAATGTTGCGGTCTCATTTATGTCATGAATTTTATTGATTTTCATCTTTTTAGTTTAATTTCGGTCAAGAATAAGATGTTGGATCAGTTCTACCAAAGTGACACTCCTGCAAGGTATTGTTAGTCAATAACAATCAAGCTTACACAACTATTACGATATTCCCCCTGAAAGCATAATTGAATTTTTTATTTTCTTTCACTGTTGTCTTATAAATAAATTTGTTATCTCTCGCTTCTTCTTTCCATTTCTTCATCCATTTGAGATTTAAAAGAGCAATTCCATAAAAAAATTCTTCTTAACGTCAAGAGAAAATTCTGGTCAAATGATTATGCATACAAGGATAAACTCCCTCATACTTAACATTTTTCATGAATTATTACCAAATTCCCAGTCATTTTTCCATTAAATATGCTCACTTCCCCCTGTTGCATAATTATTATGGTTATACCTTCTTGATCTGATGTTCTTGGTCCATGAGACCATACATTATGAGTTCTTAATCTGTTGGAAATAGATCTCCCTGTGGAGTCTCCAGTTTGTTGACAATAAAAATCACAACGAGGATTTCTCCCGCAAAGTATTGCTAAAGAATATTATTTAAACTATGTTAATGATATATAAAACTAGTAGGTGGGCCCCCCTTGTAGAATGGAGGCTTAGAGATAGTCTATTCATATATTTTATGTTGTTGTTTTGATGTTGCTTACAGGGTTCTATATGGTTGATGATGCAATCTTGATTTTGTTTGCGACATAATGGCAGATGGATAATGCATTTTATGTGATGATGATGTTATTATAAGCTCTAAATTCCATCTTATGAGTGGCATACATTTAATATTGTTTTATTTGATGTTATCGCCATGATTCATTACTTGTTACACCTGCACAAGACACATGTTAGTAACAACATGAAACAAAAGAAATGGAAAGAATGGGAAAAATTCAAGGAAAGGAACTATACTATACTATGCTATACTATGTGCAAATGAAATAAAAAGGAATGAGTGTTAGTCCTAACGAGCAATGGTTAGTGGCTATATGAATTATATTGAGTTATATTGGGTGCATTTGATATATGTTATGGTATGGTTTTGGAAATGGTTAATATGGATTGGGGTGGCGCAATTGGAAAGCAATATGTTGCAAGTTTCAAGGTATGGAATTAATGGCATGGGATTAATGGTATGGTTTTTGGCTGGCTGGCATGTACTAGCATGTACTACAAAATTGAATGGGTGGAAGATGGAAGCAACGTGCAATAAATGCACATCACTCCAAAATTCTCCCACTGGGCCATCACCTTTGCATGGCTATTGTTCATTTGGTTTTGTTGTGGTTAAGCTCGGAGATTCAAGCCTGGAAGGAACTACTCGACTAACTCTCCCTTTTTAAAGACATTGGTTACATGTATGGTTATTTTTGCCCATCCATGAATTTGCTCTATGTATGAAATGAATGATGGATCGGTAATGTGTTGGTTTATGTTTTCTTAAGATTGGAAACTATGTAAACGCATGGGTATTTTCTCTGGAATGACAGTGTGGTTATTCATTTGCAAATAGAAACAATGATTGGTTGAAGTCATGATTTTGTTGGTTGTTCTGTGTGGTGGAAACTATGATGGATCTTTGTTGTTTTAAGTAGTTATGGGTATTTTATTGGAGGGTTTCTCTCTGTATAGCCTTGTTGGCCACCTCCTCACAGTTATGGTAACCATATCCAATTGTGTTTGATTTCTATAGGGTTGTTGTGTATGTTTAGAACTACCTTTTGGTCACTGTGTATCCTCCAGAGCCATGTTCGTGGGTTATTCATCTGGTTGTGGGATTGTTTTTTTGGCATTGGCATCAACACAGTTGGTTATGGGGTGGCCATTATGCCAAGAAGTATGCTTTATGGTTATCGGTAATACTTGGGGTCTGCATTTCCATTGGCATTGTTATAAATTGGTCCAACTCTTGAGAAAAGTGCAAGAGTTATGCCTCTGCGCATTCTTATTATTGGTTATTGTCCAGGGAGAAATCGTTGCTCCTTTGCATCATTGTCTACCCCACATGGTGTTGAAATGTCACAATATTACACAAGCTAAGAGTTATAAAATCATGTGGTTCAACCGTTCTTGTTTAAATTTTTTTCACCTACTATTGATATGGTCGACCTCCAATCTCCCTGTGTTTTGGTGACTGAGTGAACTCTTGATTATTTCTTGTGTTCATGGTTACAGAGCCCGATTTTGATAACCCCAACCAATCACACTATTGTCAAGTATCTTGTTGAGTGTCATAAATTGGTTGAGTGGTTATGACAGTGGTTTTGATTATTGTCTTGTCTCTGTTTGATCGGGTTGTTGGAAAGTTGTAATTGGGGATGATAATTTGTATACAATCGCTACCTCCTTTTGTTGTGACAGTTACATCGATAACCTAGCTCTTTTTTTTGAGTAAATTGGTTGATTGGGAGTGAATGGTAATGTACAGTCACAGGGTTACCTATTTCGTTATGCATTGGTCGTTGTGTTTCTACAACGTGGTATCAATTGAAGTTGGTGGTTATTGTGTGTTTTATTAGTCCTGATCGGGATCATTGCAAGTTGGAAAGTTGGTGACTATGACTTGGTTGTTTACTATGTATGGTTTATGGAGACATCGTGAATCTTTTTGTTTTATTGCACCATCAGAGACGAAGCACGAGTTTTGTAGTATGGTTTCATTGCAAATTTAATTGTTGATATTGTCAAAAGAATGGAATTAGGCAAGTTTTAAAAGAGTCTATTCAACTCAAAAAAGACCTATGTCTATGTTTGATTTGGGAAATTGTGAATTATGGGCAGTGGTTGATATACTATAGAAATATATGTTGGGCAATATGATTGTGTGTTCTTTTTTATTTGTTTAAATGAAAAGAAACAAGTATCCTCTTAATAAGATTGTTGAAAGGCATAGTGTTTCTGAGTATGATTATACATTGTGTTAGTGGAAAAGTTTGAAGATTGAATATGGGACAGTGAACAAGTTTTAACACACAGTAATTATTTAATTAGTGTTGGATCATTTGTATTGGATACATAATTGTTTTTATGGATTACTTAATTGTTTTTTCGAACAATATTCGTTCTTTTCCCTACCATTATTTCACTTTCCTCACATTACAACTCCCCTCGCCTTCCCATATTCATTATCCACTCCCTTTTCTTAAAATTTAATTATAGTTAAGATAAGTTTTGTGTTATAACAGTTAAAGGATCGCACAGGGATAAATTACAATGATATGTTCTTTTGATTTACGATACAGTTGATTGTTTGATGTTTGTGAGCAGTAATCATGATCTATTCCCCCTCATTTTAACATTTTTCTCTAAATGAAATCCCTCACATATCCCCAGAACCCTTGTTCACCCCCTTCTCATTGACAAGTATTAAAATATTTGTATGGATTGGACTACATGAGTCTGATATGTTGTTGAGCCAAGTTTTGTTTCATATTTAAAAGAGTTGTCATGTATGGTTGTTGAAGAACTATTTTCTAATCAATAATGCATACAGGAATGATATTTTTCAGTAGAGGTAGCCATGGTCAGGGTAACAAAGGAAGAGGAAATTGGAACATGGGACCTATAAGGCCAAGGTTCTCTATACACTTTGATGCAGATTCGCAAGAGTTAGGCCAGCTATTTCAAGCTTGATTTTTTAATTGGATTGGGAAATGAGTGGTCCAACCTAGGCTAGAAAGGCCTCCCTTCCAAGCCCTACATGTCCCTGGTATCCCCGTGCCCCATCATGTTTCACTACAACCTAAAATCCCTAAAAGCGATGGATGGAAAGAGATTGTCCACCCGACAGTCTCCCAACACCGTGGCTGGCCTAACTTGTCTCTACCTGCTCCTCCACCTATTAATTAGATTTTCCAAGCTTCCCCTGTCCACTCACCAATTCAGTTTTCCCATGCAAGAAAAAGGTTAAAAATCGAGGCTTGTCATGCTCCTAGCAAAGGAAGATCTGTTGTTTCCCCCTCTTCACCCTCAAATGACTCTGCCAAATCTGTGTCCTCCCACATGTATTTGAGAGATGATTGTGCTCATGTGATCAGTGAGATTAGGCCTAAAGGCTCCACACAGCCTAAGGCAAATTCAGAGAAATCTAAGGGTCACAACAACAACAAGGGAAAGATTTCCTCCCAGAGTGGAAAATATGGATTTTAAGTGTTTTTATTTATTGATTATTGAGAAAAGTTGACTTCTAAAATTTTGGACAACACACTTTTTTGGATATATGGGTAATATATTTTTGGAAATAATTTCAATTATCATTGATATAAATTATCAAAATATGAAAGTGATGATGGGAGTCACAAGGAGGGATGTTTTGTTTAATTAACTAGTTGTGGTATGATTGTTAAATAACTAAAGGGAGTCACAATGGGTCCCGCCTACTAGTTATTATTTATTAAAACCCTTATTATGATTTTATTATATTTACCCCTTAACTAAAAAGTTGGTTGAGTTTTATTTAATTTAACTAAATAAGTAGTTCAACTACTTCAACTAATTATAATTGCTTAAAGGCAAAAGGAAAGGAAGGAACAAGAGGAGAATAGAAGGAGAAGCATACTAAGGTATTATCTTTGAGTTTTGTTGAGATAATTCAGTTTTC
This sequence comes from Picea sitchensis, assembly GCA_010110895.2. Lineage (NCBI taxonomy): Eukaryota > Viridiplantae > Streptophyta > Pinopsida > Pinales > Pinaceae > Picea > Picea sitchensis. The sequence goes on from SNQJ01S0042465.1 coordinate 58,828, forward strand.
ATTCATTCTTTAATTCATTGGAAGCCTAATTCTCTTTCATGATAGCAGGGTCCTATTGTAGACAACAAGATTCAGGGCTGAATTACATCATTTAGACACTTGTTTTTCAGAGGTGTTGATCTATATTTGATAGTCTATGTAGACTTGTCTTTTTTGTGAATTAAATTTCATGACTTACAAAGGCTATTGTGCAAAGTCGAGTGGGAAACAATCTGTGGCAAGTTGATCCAGCTTTTAAAGTTTAGATTTTCTTACTTTCTATTAGAAGTCCTTTTGTATGATTCATCGGGGACATCTAAGTTTGAATTTGGTCCAAAACTTCCTTAGGGAATTTTGTAAAGAGAATGGTTATTTTGATGAATCGGAATGAAATAAACAATTTCTTTATGTCTCGTCAGTTTTGATTATTGACTTGGTGTCTTTACTTATGTCTCTATATTTATTTCAGAATCTGTTATATTCAAAAAATTATATAAATAATGAACTTTTCATCAAGCTTTCATCTAAAAAAAAATCATCCTAAGCACTTGTAATCAATACTTCTGAATTAGGATACAAATTTTGATGGCTATAAACATAGGGTGATATTCTCGTCTATCTTTCTTTAGCCAAGCAAGATCTGAAAATGCTTGAGTAAGATCATCTCATATATTTTCCTCAACATGGTCATAGCGCAAGGGGGTTGAACCATGGTAAAACATGGTGTCTCTATGTATGTTTACGTTATGTTTTGATTTATAATGGATGGATGAATGAATGAATGAATGAATGAATGAATGAATCTGTTAGAGTTAGAATGCAACACGCACTGGATCAATTATGTTATTTTACTGCATAATGAATGTTAAGGAATGAATATGATTAGAGAATGATATATATGAGGAGTATTGAAGTATAATTACATCTAACACTCCCATTAGCATCATCCCTTCCACAATTGTAGACATTTAGGTCATGCAATCACCCATAATCCATCTCGGGTGAGACTACGTTGTGCACTTTGTGCTTTCCTTTTGGTCTCCGGAAGGGATGATGGTTTCTAGGGTTTTTTTGGAGAACTAAGGTGTAACCTGGGTCAGCCCACACATCCAACATTAATACACCATGACAAAGCATAGTCGATATAATTAATATAAAGGTTTCTTATTGTTCCATTCTAAAACAAAGGAAGTTAAACAACATAGCTACTTACAAATTGTTCAATTAAACCTTGATACTTCAACATATACTTACAAGCCTCACTTAACCTAATATTGATGAATTATTCAGTTGGCTCTTCTTTGTATGTTATCACCTATTAGAAGATATCCATGGAAGAGTGTAAATTAATTATTTAAATATAAATATCACAACAAATATGAAATCTTAGATAAGGTTGAAAACATAAGTACTCACAAACTTTGCAATCAACCCTTCTCTTCCTTGTTGGCTTGTCTTATGTGCTAAATGGGTTCCATTTTTTTTCTTTTCTACAACAAAAAAAAATTGAAAATTAGTATTTCATATATGATAATTAAATTTAATGTACATAAAAGAATAAATGAATGATTGCATGCCTCAATGCACATTGTTGTTGGGATGCCTCCTCTTGTGATGAAATTATGTTAATTTATTTTACCATCTCCTTGCACATTTTTTTGGACATCCCTACCAGCATGTATTGTTTTTTCCCTCGTTTGTCACTTGGAATTTTCCTAATCTTCCTAAAAAATGAAAAAGAACAATGATTTTTTTTAAATCAACATGAAAGTAAATATAGAAAAAAAAAAAATTGGTAATTTTTGGAACATAATATAGAAAAACATGTTTAGTAATAATACTTTTCAAACAATTATTTTTTGGTATTGTAAGTTTTTTCTGTTGTAAGTCTCACAGGTCTCGTTGACCATTTATTTAGAAATGACTCATGTAGTTTATATATAACATGATTCTTGGAGTTATTGGATTGATTTTTATATTGTAAGTGGAAAGTATGTCTACACATTCATTCCACTATATCCCTAAAATTTCTGTAAAACAATTTTCCCCTCTCATTAACTTATAGAACCACTCCAAATGAACTAATGGCCAAGCTATCATGATCATTTACATCCTTCATAATTTTTTTCCTCTTAGGATATATTTTCGTTCCATCACTATCAGTCCCTACGTAACATTAAAAAAATGTGAAATTGAGAGTTTAAAACTTGTTAGCAATTAATGTTAATAAATTATTTTTTAGTAAAAAGTCGAAGAAAAACTTCATGTTGATTACCTTTTGATCCATTTAATTCATCTCTTTGCAAGACTTCCATAAATATTTTATGCACTTTTTCTCTCAGATTGTGAAAAATATTTGTGAACAATCTTATTGATTTTCTTCAAGCTTTTACTCTATGTTATCACTCTATAAATTTCCTTGGCTGCAAAAAACAATCCTAGAGGTAACCAAAAACCTACTTTCAGACTGGAAGCTAGCCTCCTACCAGTCCAAAGAGGGCTCTCTCCTAACAGTTCTTCAATCAATGCAAGGGATATATTCTATGTGGATGAAAAGTGTATAAAATGGTTGGTAGGGTTGAGAGAAACACCCATTGGGCATGGAGTCATAAGGGATATCTATTCTAGGTTTTCATAACTTAGTATAAAAGCATTTAATCTCAGAGGCCAGAAAACCACCTATTGCTAGACTTATAATATCTAAAGCATGGATAGATGAAAAAGAAAACACTCAAATATACACAAAGCATTCAAATTAAATGAATTATGTATAAACTTATCAAACTGAAAGTGAATATCTAAAATTAGACAGACACAGAGCATAATGAAATGAATTTTTCATCAAAGATCTTACTCAAATGAAGAACATATTTAATGATAACAAAGAAGGAGAAAATACACTAGTAATAAAGACTACAATAACTAAACACGGGAATCTCTGAGTAAATAACTGAAACACTTATATGTAGACCTTTAATTAATATCTAGGAAATATGACAATATCAACAGTCTTTCTTACTAAACACTTGACCCTTTTACATTATTTTTCATCGTAATAAATAGCATTAAATTTCCTTCTAACTCTATGAAGTCAAAATAGTTAGGGTTTCATACCCAAAATAAGTTACAACTAATTAAACTACTTCTTTAACAGACTATTAACTAAATTGTTGTGGGTTCCTACAATTCAGGGTTTGATTTCTTGACAAAATTATACAACCCTAATGAATGTATGTTACATATTCAAGTGGAAAAATGATTCATTATTCGATATTGATGCTAACATGGTGACCTCATCCTATCTGGTAGCTGAAAATTTTTCTTCATGTGTTGACTGGTGATTTCATAGAAACCAGGCAATTTACTGCGAAATCTCTGTTTTAACGGTTTCGCAACAAAAGTTGTTGCGAAATATCTGTTTTTGCTTGTCGATGTTGAAAAAGGCTTCAAGCTTGATCCAAAACCTTGAGATGAATTCACAAAAGAAAAAACATGATTTATCTTGAGTGTTACCAGACTATTCCACCGCAACATTGGCCAACAAGTCCAAATTTTCTTTTGCAATTTGTTCCTTCTTTACTCTGTCCTTTGTCTTCAATATCCTATTATGCCTGTAGAAATTTTTCATTTGTTTTTGTATGGGTAAATATATCTCGACCATCCTTTTTCTATTCTTCGAAGCTTCTTCACATAGGTCTAGATGCTCTGTTATATTCCTTTTCATTTCCTTGTTTTCTTCCCTCAATTGTACAACTACAGCCTGGGCTTATTTCAACTGTTTCTTAAGTCTTTTAACTATCATGTATTGTTTTTCTAAAGGATATTGAACCTCAACCACTTCTTTAACAGTACACTGAACAAGCATCTTTGGATTGGTCTCTTCAACATGGATCTGCCACCTTGTTGATGATCAAGTTATAGTTCTGCCAAGTCTTTCTGGACTAAACATCGCTTTTTTTCCTGGTTTAGGTTTTTCTTCTACAATATTCTCAGTTTCATGATAGGGAAATGTCTCATATATAGGAATTTCATCTGCACGAATTCTATTCTTTGTTGCAGACCTGGTAAATGGTTTCCCAGGTTTTTCTATTGTTGTTGTTTCAGGAATGAAAAGGAGTTTTTTTTTCCTTTCAGTTTTCCCCTCCCACTCTTAGGGGTTTCTTCAATGTTTACAACTATCTCAACACCCTGAAATTAATTTTTACCTTTTTTTCATGGATCCCTTGATAAGAGAAGTCTTGGTTGCAGTCTCAAGGGTTACAATCACAATAGGTTGTTCTTTGTCATCTCCCTTTTCCCTCTTCAAACTACTATAAGTTTCTTTAGCACTTGTGGAAGGAGTACTTATCTTGGATGGTGGGGAACTAGTGTTTTCAACACAAAATCCTGATGTAGATAAAAAAGAACTCCATTCCATGTTTTATTTCTTAATTTCCTCAAGGAATAACAACTTAATGAGACTGAAATGAAACATACCAGGCTCAACTTGATTAGATTTAGCTTGTACTTTATCATCCATTTTCCCCAGGATTATACAAATATAATATGGGAGATTTAGGGATTTATTACCTATAAATTGCATAAGCAATCTGATATGGTACAACTACACCTTGTTGAATCGCCCTCACAGGAAAAGTATCTTTGGATTACTCTCAACAATTTATCATGGTGTTCTAACATGTAGCTCCTAGGCACTCCTTTTGACAGGTTCTTGTTCTGAAATTATGTTTTGAAATAGTCATTGCAGTAGGAGGAATCCATAGGTGTCCCCTTGAACCACCTCTCACCTTGCAGGGGATTTTTTTTTACTA
>SNQJ01S0042466.1:27465-56146 GCA_010110895.2 Picea sitchensis
GTTGTTAAAGTTAAGTAAGGTTTGAAGGTATGTGATCATATACACCAGGTCTATTACAGAGTTACAAATCAGATTTGGATGATGAAATTGATGAGGGCTTTTGGTTGAGGTACATGTTGGGTACATGGTTGAGACAAGTAGTTGATGAGTTGACACATACATGAGGTGTATACTTGATGATGCTGGTACATCTTGATGAGTCATAGTTGATGAGTATTTGATATATGATTGGTACATACTTGGTACATGGTTGGAGGCACTTAGTAGTATTGTTGACACATGGTTTATGGATGATGTAGCATACTTGTATTGGCATATTATTAGAAGCATGTATTGATATTGGTGATGATTATGAGTTGTTTCATTATTATTGGTTGATGCACATCTTTGAGAGTTGTCTTGGTGATTGATATTGGTGAGTATATCTGATTTGGTTGATAATATTGATGAGACAACTTGTTGTGATAGGTTGTTTGGAAATTTTGTTGTGACATGTTAATTGTACAGATTTGGTGCATGGTTGATGCACTTGTTCATGGTACAAGTTGAGGTACAATTTGGTTCATGGTTGATGCATGTGTTTATGGTACAGGTTGATTACATGTTGAGGTTGATTTGGTTCATGGTTGATGCACATCTTTGAGAGTTGTCTTGGTGATTGATATTGGTGAGTATATCTGATTTGGTTGATAATATTGATGAGATAGGTTGTTGTGATAGGTTGTTTGGAAATGTTGTTGTGACATGTTAATTGTACAGATTTGGTGCATGGTTGATGCACTTGTTTGGTACAGGTTGGTGTATGGTTGATGCACTTGTTTATGGTACATGTTGATGCATGGTTCAGGTTATTTGTACAGGTTTGGTGCATGGTCTATGCACTCATTTATGGTACAGGTTGAGGTACAATTTGATGTATGATACATGTTGGCACAGGTTATTGGTACAAGTTGTTACAGGTTGATTACAGGTTGATTGGTACAGGTTTATAACAGTATATCTCACAGTGATAGTGTGACATTGGTTCCATCATTCTACTTATATGTCAAGGTAGTTGGACGAGGCAAGGACAAGTGGTTGTAGCCACCTTTCGGTTGTAGCCAGAGAACATAGGGGGTTGTAGCCTCCTTCTGGTTGTAGCAAATCATTTTTGAGCATAGTATTCATGGTTTCACTTTTAAGCATCAACAATCTGGTGACTCCACAAGAAAATCTGTTTCCAACATATTAAGAACTCAGAATTTTTGGTTTCACAGATGAGGTGAACCGTAGATTAAAGAATTATTTACCAGAATGATTATGCAACAGGGGGAGTGAGGCAGTTTAAGGGAAGAAATGATCCATGACTTTGGGAATAGATTATGAAAAGTGTTACATATGAGGGGTTTGTTCTTGTATGCATAACATTATATCGGTCACAATGAAGGTGTTTATTGTTTTAAGGAGAAATATTTTTGGTGTGCTCTTTTGAATCTGAGGGTGGGGGGAAGAAAGGGGAAGAAAAAAGTAGGGATGAAAATCCAACTATCTATCTAACAACATACTGGAAGCAGAAAGAAATTTCAGTGATCTCTACAAGGGGAACATTATGACAGCTGTGTAACTTGATTTTTATTGACCAACCATACTTACAGAATATCATCTTTGTGGCAAAACTGATCCAAAGTTTATTTTTGATAAACAAAAAGGAAAACAATAAAAGAAAAACAGTGGAAACAAAACAACAGGAAAAAAAAAAGTAAGACAAAATCAAAACAATGAAACAAAAAACTATAATACAATAGTGACTTTCATGCAGCGTCCAATATTCAAACTAGTTCCACATAGTGTTTCAAGTGGGAACCATTGGTACTATAGGAAAACAATCCCTCTTCCAATTCCTTTAGGAGATAAGAATTTTCGCCCAGGACAAAAGCGATTTTAAAAGGACCCAACCATAGTTTTGAAACTTCAAATGTCTTCCTCTGTCAGCATGGGATGAATCCCAAATCAAGACTTTCTCATTTACATTAAACCTGACATATTTTGCGCTTTTGTTGAAATATTTCTTCACGGTTTGTTGTCATCTCTTTATATTTTCCAAGCCAAACATTCTTTGTTCCTCTAAATCTAATAGTGCATTTATCCTTTAAGGGACATTAGAAGAATTTAATTCTTTGATATGTAGCATCATCCATAGAGAATAAAGTTTCAGTTCAGTAGGCAAAATAGCCTCTTGGACATAAACAAGATGGAAGGGAATGCAACCTGTGCTTACCTTGGTAGTAGTGCGATATGCTCAAAGGGAGTAAGTGAGGAGGGTGTGCCATTGGCAAGGCTTATATTCAATGATATTCTTGATGATCCTAACTATATTTTTATTAGTATACTCGGCTTGCCCATTTAATTGAGGGTAATAAGCTAGTGAGGTGAAATGTTTGACTCCTAGCTTAACTAGAAACTGAGTTGGATTAGTGTAAATGAAAGTGGGACCGTTGTCTGTAATAATTTATAAAGGAATGTTGAATCTAGAGAAAATATTACTTTCAAGGAAAGAAATAACTTGCTCATCCTGTGACTGTTTAAGTGGGACAACTTGATTCAATTTAGTGAAATAATCTGTGGCTGCCAAGAAAACAATCTGCCCTGCTGAAGATGGAGGGTTAATAGGACCAATAAATTCCAGACCCCATTTCGAAAAAATAAAATCAGGGAGGATAGGTTGCAAAGGAATGGCATAAAGGCATTATTTCCTAGTGAATTTCTGTCACTTGTCACAAGATCTTGAAAAGTTATAAGAATCTCAAAAAATTGAGGGCCAATAATAACCTTTTCTGATGATTTTAAAAGCAGTTGTTTTCGTAAAAAAGTGACCCCCTACATGAATAAAAGACTCTGGAGATCCATGATTCTCTTGTAGCAATTTGTGTGCTTCCTCATTATCTACACATCGAAGTAATATTCCATCAACAAATCTTCTGAACAAAAAGTATCCTAAAATAATGTATCTGGAAGATTCAAGACAAAGCCTTCTCTTTTGATGAGTATCTAAATCATCTGGGAATTTATGATATAACAAGTGATACAACATATTTTTATACCAGGGATGTTCAACTATGGGAAGGGTTTGACTCTCAATGTAAAATAGTGTTGAAAGAGGATTATCTTGTTCGTCAATTTCTTCACTTGCTTCGGCATGTTGAGCCAAGTGAAGGGCTAATTCTCGTCCCTTAATTGTTTTCGAAGTCGTGATGGTTAAATCATGCTCTTGAATCTTGTCAAGCCAATGTGCAATCTTTTCTGAAAGATAAGTTTGTGAAAGAAAAAACTTGACAGCAGGCAAAGGGAATTTTACCAGTGTGTGCTTTCGTAGGATAAAGTGGAGAAATTTCTCCATAGCTTTAAGAATATAGAAAGCCTATTTTTCAATATACGAATACATGAATTAATCATCTGATAATCTTTGACTCATGTAAGATACTGGTTTTTCATTATTCTGGTCATCACATTATATCAGAATAGAAGAAACTACTTCCTTAGTGGCATTAGTGTATATAATTAAATCTTTCTCAAAGTCTAGCTTCGCCAAAACTGGTGCGAAACTGATTGCTTTCTTAATCCTTATGAAAGAATTCTCAACTTCTTCATTCCAAGAAAATGATCTATCTTTCTTGAGAAGATTGTGAATTGGTTTGACCATTAAAGCAAAATCATGAACAAATCTACGGACAAAGTTGATAATGCCCATAAAGGCTTGAACCTCCTTTTCGGAAATGGGGACAGGAAGGTTCATAATAGAAACGATCCTTTTGGGATATATGCTTATTCATGAATCATAAAAAATATGTCCAAAGAGATTGCCCTTGGTAACACAAAAAATATATTTAGAAGGATTTAAAGAAATACCAAACTTTTTTCATTGCATGATAACTTTTCTAAAATGACCAAAATGATCCAACTGGTTTTTTGAATAAAAAGTCAAGTCATCAAGGTAAACCTAGATAATATTGTCGATCAGAACGTCAAAATCTATCTGCATAGATCTTTGGAAGGTGGCACTTGCATTAGATAAGCCAAAAGGCATGCATTCATAAGAAAATGTGCCCCAATGTGTAGTGAAAGTGGTTTTGTATTTATGAATCCTTTTTACCTTGATCTGATTATAACCAGAAAAACCGTCAAGTAAGGACATCATTTGTGACCCTGCAACTTATTGCAAAATCATTTCCATGTTAGGGAGAGGAAAATGGTATTTTACGCTCGCTCTATTCAATGCGCATAAATGAACGCACAGTCAGATCTAACCAGTTGTTTTCCGAACTGGAACCGAATTGGAAACCCACTTAGAATACTTAACAAGGAAAATTATCCCATCTTTCAAAAGTTTTTCCAACTCCTTCCTAATAGTAGCTTCAAGTCCGGGGTTAATGGGTCTTTGTTTTTTCCTAACTAATTTCATACCTTCCTTGATAGGAATGACATGTTGTATAAGCAAGATCAAAACCATGAAGATCCTCATATGACCAAGCAAAAACATCTTGAAATTCACGAAGTAACTTGGTGAATTTCAACTTTTCTTCATCATTACATTGGGCACCTATATTAACATTCTTTGGGGAATCGGGTGTGCCAATGTTTAAGGAAATGGTTTCACCCACTTTCCTTTTTGACTCCTCTTCTTTATGTTTTTATTTGTTGCCTACATCACTTAATGAAAATGAGATTTCTTGAGGAGTCAATCCTTTCAAAATTTTGTTGTTTTCCATGGATATAATATCCTTGGACTTATATGGTTCATTCTGTATGAAAACACAGATGCCTTCATCACTAGGGAAGACCTTTCATGATTCTACATTGTCAGGAATATGAGGACAATGTAAATATTGAAAAGTACAATCAATTCTTTGTGGTAGAAGTTTCCGAGTAGGAGAGGCTGCAAATAAATCTAACCTATCATCCATTGAATTAGGTTCCCTTTTAACATGAGTGATGTTAAATGATAATAAGTTCAAGATAAGCATCCAAACAACTTGGGTGTAGCATTTAATCAACTTATTGCTAGGAGAATATATTTTACATACAAGGTTCACAACAAGTTTAGAGTCCCCAAAAACTGTAAGGTGTCCACAACCTAAATTATAATCATTTTCAATGCCTAGCAATAATGCTTCAAACTCGACAACATTATTCATGCAAGAAAATTTGAGTTTATAAGAAATGTTGTGAATTTTACATACAGGTGAGTATAAGATAATGCCATCTCCATTACCTTCATTGGAGCATGATCCATCGAAGTGCATGTGCCACATACCATCCTCCAGGCCAATTTGTTCCGAGGCAGTGTCACCCTCATCTGCAAAGATGGAGTACACTCCTAAGTATTCCTCGACATAGTTTACGTTAGGTTGTGGAATTCTCTCTATGTACGGTGAAATTCTTCCTTCCCTTAGGACTATGGTATTCTTTCCATTCTAAGGAACAGATATGTATGTCCCTTCAAGCGAAAGATATCCACATGTCAAGGATTTCCAATATCTTCCTAAGATGATAGAATAGTTACTTAATGGCATGTCAATTACTTGGATGTTAAGGGTTGTCCTTATTTCAGGATGTGAGCACATAACCAAAGTCACGTCTTTGATTTCACCTATAGTCGACTATTGTAGACTATTATATGAGAGCATGCTTCTAGAATTTTCATTAGTACATGACAAGCCTAGCTCTTCCATAATAATTTTTGACATTATGCTTGGGCCCGAATTGCCATCAATTAGGCCACAATGGGATATTTTATCCATAACTTTTATAGAAATAAAAAATGGAGGGTTTCTTACAGGGTGTCTAAAGTTATTTACGCCTACTTTATTTACAATATAATCTTCTTCATTAGCCTCTTCAGAAAGATTGGCTATGGTGGAAGCTTTTCCTTCCATAAAAAGTTTTAGATGCTTTTTTTTTTCAAGGACGACAACCATGTCCAAAAGAGTAACATCGGCCTTGATATTAGCCAATTGGTTGAGAATGTTATATTTGGAAGAGGAAAGGGGGGAGGAAACTCCTTGACTATCAAGAGTTTTGGTAGCTTGTACAATAGCAACTTGCGAAGATGATATTGTGATAGAAGAAGTACGAGGGGGGTCATATCTTCCTTTTGAAGCATAATATTTATTCCTAGTGTTTATGATCATGACATCTTCCGGTTCTGCCCAATCTAGAACAAAAATAGTGGTTTCAGGATTTTTGCCAAGGATTTTATCTCTGACACTCTTCTTTACCTCACAAGTACTTTCCTCGTGATTTTCCTCGCAAAATTTACACCAACTGCAAGACATGATGGCTTTGCAATGGGATGAAAGTTTTTTTCATTGGTATTCGTAAGAGGTGGTGAAGAAGAATATGATGCCCCAGGAGTAAGTGAAGGGAATTTTCCCTTTCGCTCATTATGTTATCATCTGATTGTTCATATCATGTACAAGTTGTATGAGGGCAGACATGTCCGTTTATTTAACTGAGTCCCCTTTGGGGAGACCTTATCTTTCTAGTTGTTCTTCATATTCTAGACAAGTATGTAGGGTAGAACCAAGATTATCAATAGCCTTTTATTCAAGCCTATGTCGATAAGGGGAAGGTAGAGCATTATAGTAATGCATAAAAGAATCTTGGTTCCAGGGGCGAGTAAGTTCGGGAATTTGATTATACAACTTGGTGAAACGAAGGTTGAAAGACTTAATAGTATCATCGTCCTTGTACGCAATGTTATTATATTCCTGCAATTGTTCAACTAGGATCTTAGAATGCCCATAAGTGGACTTAAACCAGTAAACTAACTCTTCCCAAGTGGAAAGGATTTTGGGAGGGAGATAAAAAAAATATTCCGCTGCTTTCCCTTCGAGAGAGTTGACAAATAGGTGCATGCAAGTATCATTATCATTAGCTCCTATATTGTGAAAGCCATTAGAGAATGCTACCAAGTGTTTGTTTGTAGTGACGATATTATTTCTGGAAAAACCTAGGTAGATGCTCTTTAAATTTTGGTAAAGGATGAGTAACATGCGCTAGGTTCAAGGGAGAGGATACATGCCATGGGGTGGTAGTAGCGTCTTCCTCGAATTGGAAAATCCCATGCTTATTGATGGTCTTGGAAGGGTTGGTAGTAGATTGGACATGAACCTGATGGCTATACAAACTACCAATTACTAACGAGGCTGAAGGTTGAGACAATGAGGCACCCCCAGTACCACCAAAGCCACCTGCAAATGCCATGTTGTAGATGATGGGTGTGGTTGAGAAAGGTGAACTAGCCGAATCAGAAAAAGTTCTCCTTAGAGTACCTTGTTGAGTTGACATAATAGCTTTCCTTCTTCCTATTTCAATGATAGGAATGGTTTCAGGAGACAATCCTCTTCTTTTCCTATATATGTGAGGATTTGAGGACATGAAAAACTGAAACTTTAGGAAAAAGAGGGCTACAAATGATTCCTAGGCTACCTTTGTCTAGCCTCCTAGTGTTCATGAATACTTATGTCTTGTTCAATTACCTCCCACGAACGTTCAAGCTCAGCCCGGGTATTAGTGGTTTCTAAGATGGTATTGAATAAAGTTAAGGTAATGTTGGTTTGGTCTTTAAGACTGTGCTCTATATTGGGATGCCTTGTAGTAGGTATTGTCATGAGGAAAAGAAAACAATCAATGAATAAAAACAAAGCACTGATATTCAATGATAATTATGAATACAATCAACCAGAGAGATATGGAAGATCTTCCCAGTGTGGTCGCCAAATAAATGTTGAGGAAAAGGTATGAATTACCCTACTCAATCATTTTTAGATCTTACCTGGCTAGGACAAGATAGTTGGGAATGTCACCCGGGGGTTTATAGCCTCAAAATATTCTCTCAATTTACAAGTATTAATTACAAGGACTGAGGCTGATTTATAGTTTAAATATGTTGCAAAAAATAAAATAAGAAAAACTTCTGGAATATACACAGATTTGCGATTAAGTAAACATGGAGATCAAAAAGAGAAATGTAACCAAGTCACAAATACACATATATGAGACATAATATCAATCTGATTTTATTTCACTCCGAGATATCAAAAGTATTTTCTCTTTAAAAAAACCATGCAAGGGCATGTACCAAAGTATGATTTAGAGATCTTCGATGAACACCATACAAAAAGACCCCGACAATAAAGTGAAACTAAAATTAATAATCTGGATCAGCTTGCCACAAACTGCTGACAATTTGACTCTGTAAGATATCCTTTATCAGCCATGAAACTTAATTCACAAACAAACAAGAATACACAGACTATCAAGGATGGATCAACACCTCTAAAACAAGTGTCTGAAAAGTTTGGTTCAATATTGAACCTTGTTGTCTATAATAAGACCCTGCTGTCAAAAAGAGAATTAGGCTTTGAATAAACTCAAAAATGAATGAAAACTGAAACTATCTCATGCAACCAAAGAGAAAACCTTAATCTTGCTTTATCCTTCTATTCCCCTTGTCTCTTCTTCTCATTCAACTTTTATTCTTTCCAAATAAGTTGAACTAGTTCAACTACTTTCTTTAGTTAAGTTGATTTAACTTAAATAATTAGTTTAGGAGAAATAAATAGTAATAATATAGTTAAGGGTCTTAATTAATAATAACTAGGTAGGTGGGACCCCTTGTGACTCCTGTCATTTTTTCCTTTTAACTCATGAAATATAATACAAAAAAAAAATCATTTTAACCATATGCCACCCTTGTAATTCCCTTTAATATCTTCCAAAATGGATATTTTAAATATCATAAATAATTTATATCATATCCAAAAAGAATATATATGTCCACATTATCCACAAAATACCAAAACAAATATTGCTTTCCAAAAATACTGAAAACCACTAAGCACTATCTTCATCAACTGAAATCAAAAAAATATAATCTAAAAACCATATTTGCCTCTTTGTGAGGCAATTTTCCTTTTTTCACTATTGTTTCCCTTAGACTTCTCGGAAGTAGTATGTGGTTGATTATACCCTTGAGGTTGTATCTCGCTGATAACATGGGAACAATCATCCTTCAAATGCATGTGGGAAGAGACATAATTTGAGGAATCATTGGAGGGAGAGGAAGAGGCAATTGCTTTTCCTTTGTCTTGCACAGGTTGGGGAATATCGGTTTTTAATCTTTTACTGGCATGTGAAGACTGAATTGGAGAAACAAAATGAACAATCTGAACATTGGGATTGACAGGTGGTGGTAAAGGAAACAACATAATGGGCCAACCACGATGGTGAGAGACAGGATGGTTGACAATCTCTTTCCATCCATCATTTGCGGGGACTTCAGGCTGCAAGGACACATGTGGAGGAACGAGAATGCCAGGGATTTTCTAAGTAGGCTGAAAAGGGGGTATTTCTGGTTGAGGGTGCATTATTCCATGGCCAACCCAATTAAAGAAACCATCTTGGAACAACTGGTTTAATTCTTGAAGATCAACGTCAAAATGGATGGAAAATCTAGGCCTCCTATGGCCTCGGTTCCAATTTCCCCTACCTCTTTTATTTTGGCCATTGTTTCCTCTACTAAAAACGCTCATCCTATAGTAGCAAGTCATCATTAGTGAAGCTCTTAATAAACCATACGTGACACTATACTTACATGAATAAACAATTGGCTCAAAAATTGACACGAGATACATGCAAATCCATCCATAACAAACCATTCGTTAATTGCTAAGTGAACAGGGGGTGATAGGGTTTTTTATCACATGAAGTTGTTGTGGGTCATTTTTCCCCTTAGGTTTTAATTTTTTCTCTTTAGTCTTTAGGTTTGTTTTATTTTCCCTTTGTGAATTGCTTAGGTTAGTCTAAACAAATAAAGGTTTGGGTTTTGGTTCACATTTTTGACCTACACCTATGGTTCATAGCCTAGTTCATTTGGTGGTTTATGTCTTGGCTCATCACTTGACTTGAAATTAAGCACTATTGACCCCACGACCCCAAAAACCTGACAATTCACTCCATCCACTCATGCTCTTGATCCTTTCCACTCTATCCCTATGCCCATTAAGGATTCAAATCAATTTTTGAAAAGGGAACTGCCAACCCACTAGGCATTTTTGTAGCGCACCTTTGTACTTCATCTCCTTGAAATCATTCACCATCATTAGCTGATGTCATGTCTTTTATTGTTTTCAGCACCCTTGTATTCAAAAGGAATATTAAGATTTGATCATTTATGAGGATTCTAACAGTTTGTCAATTTGAAATCTTCCTCCTAAGCTCGACGCTGTTGAAACCACTAGTCTAGATAGAGTTGTGGATTGCGCTACAGGATTGACTGATCGAGATGAATTGGAGGATGAGGTAGATGTAACAACACCATAGCTTGTTGTAGATTTTTCACTTATCAACCATAACGTCCAGGTACTTCATGAGCCTTTTCAGCTGCTTTGAAGAGAGTTAAGATATCTCTATCTTAACTTTTGGTAGCTCCTAGCGCTGCAAGCTACCAATTCTCCCACCAACCAACCTTTCTACCTCTTCAGCCACACATTCCATAGCCATTTGCATGCTGATTTTTTCCCTTCACTGGAATTCAAACCATTTACTTTAGACTTTGAGCACCCAACCTCGACACTTCATACCCATACTGCACTATTGAATTGCTAGTCTGCACTACGGATCCCCTGTTCCAATGATGCCCATTCCTTATAAAAACTTTGCTATCCTCTATGTTCACAGCTCCAACAGTTATCTCCCCCTTTTTTTCATTGAGTTATGTTATATTTTCATCTTACAAATCTACTTGCAGTGAGGAGTTAGGAACCCCTGTGTTTTTTAAAAAATCTTTTGAGGACCTTGTATGGTGGCTTATTGACAGTCTAAGCCTGAACAACGTAGTTTCCCTTCATACCATTTCTCGGAGTATCTTTCCATTATTTTTAAACCATCACACCAGTCTATTGTTAATCCAAAAGTGAGTTGGAGGAAAGCTCTGAATGACCAATTAAGGATCACTTTAAAAAAAAAACTCAAAGACCTTTGCCTCTGTTTGGTTTCTTTACCCCTCATATCATTTCAGTATTTTGATCCCCTGCTTTAATCCAAGGATACATCTCAAAAGAAGAAGTCTCACAAGGGATGGACTATGGTTAGAACTGAACCTTCTAACATGCACCTATTTGATGTTGAGCCTATAGTCTAAGCCTGAACAATGTAGTTTCATACCATTTCTCGTAGTATCTTCCATTATTTTTAAAACCATCAACCAGTTCATTGTTAAACCAAAAGTGAGTTGGAGGAAATCCTGAATGACCAATTAAGGATCACTTTAAAAACTCAAAGACCTTTGCCTCTGTTTGGTTTCTTTACCCCTCATATCATTTCAGTATTTTGATCCCCTGCTTTAATCCAAGGATACATCTCAAAAGAAGAAGTCTCACAAGGGATGGACTATGGTTAGAACTGAACCTTCTAACATGCACCTATTTGATGTTGAGCCTATGGTCGTGGAGAAGGTTTTCAAAGGGTGGGTTGCCTCTCTTTTTCTCAAAACATACAGAGGGGACACCCTAAAGTAGCAAGGCAATTTTCCTTAAACTTTGATGGCATTAAGACTAAGGTATGAAAGACCTTGAGCTTTGAGGTATCCTGAGGTCAGCTATTGCAACAACCACCGAGATACCTAACATTGGTGAGAGGTGGTTCAAATACATTATCTTCAATGCATCCTTTTCCAAGGATTTCCCCAAGCTTAATTCATCGAAAAGACAGAGCCTGCTGGAGTGCCTAGGATCCACCTAGTTTAAGGCTTTGATAAAATGATGAAGATTATCTAGAGATATTTCACATGTGAGGGAAGATTTAACATGATATACCAGTATCACATAAGACTCTTGCTACATTTCACTGGAAAGGATTTAATGAATATCCCTTTTTATCTGTTAAGAGGTATGGGAAAGATGTCTGATAGAGTCCAAGCCAAGTCCAAGGCTATGTACACTAGTGTTTTCCACTTTGGGTTGATCAGGATGTTGGTTATGGAAGATTTAAAGAAAAGGAGAATTTCTTGGGAATAATTTATTGTCTCTACCAATATGTAGCTAGAGATAGCCTCTACCCCTCAATCCAAGATGCATAGCCCTTTTCCATATAGTAGTGATGCCCCAGCAGGAACAAGCAGGAAGAGAAAAAGCAAACCTACTATCCAAGACAATGGAGCCCCTAAGGAAATTTAAGAAGAAGAGAGGGAGGTTCATCACTCCCAACAAAAAGAACTTTCACCTCCTCCTGCACCTGAATTGGAAGAAGTTCCTTCATCAACTAAAACCACAACAAAGAAGGGGAGGAAATTGCATTTCCCTTCACCTGATCCAGTAGTTAAGACCAGAGTGAGGAGTCCTTTTACTAGATCATCAACCCACAAAGAAGTTGTTGAAGCAGAATTCATACCCAAGGCTTCAGTCCGAAATAAAGTTAAAGGTAAAGATGAAGCCATTGAGGAGAATATTGAGGTTATAGCCAAATCCTCTGTTCAGCAGAAAGATAAAGGTAAAGGTAAAACCACTGAGAATCCTATTGAGGTTATCAACAACGACACTCCCCCTGACAATCCCACTTTCAAAAGATTGATTAGACAACTTAGGCATGCTAGAAAGGAAGTTTCCCGTTTGAAGGCATAAATCTTGATTGAGAAAAGAAAGCTGAAGGAGCTCATGGACATGTACAATGAAACCATTGATTTGGCAAGGTTTACAGCAAGAATATTCTTACCTATCCATAGACAACTTAAGACTCTATACAGGAAAAACATAAGCATTCAATTCGAAAACGAGAAGCTCAAGGAACAATTGCTTCACTTCAAGAATGATTTAGCTCAGAGGAACTTAAATGTCCTAGTACAAGCTGCAATACAAAGAGATGAAACTGCAGTAGAGAAGAGTACCCGTGCTAAATAAAGATATGTTGCCATGACAGAGGAAAGGCCTCCTGCAACAAGGAGGAGTGCTAGATTGAGGAAATAGGAGGGTATAAAAGATCCATTTTTGAGGGTGGTTGCTTTTGCAAGCTTGAAGTGTTCAGGAAGGTATATTATTTTCACCTATATAGGAATTTATAGGCTCCTAGTCCATCAACTAAGATTTTTGTGTTTTTGAAAGAGTGTCTGCATCAGACAGAAAAACATAAAGATTTTGTAGCGCCTGGCACTACCGAATCTCCTACACAGATTGCTCTGTGACTATGCTACCAAGGGCTCTACGGAATCTGCAGAGCATATTTTCAAAGGAGCACTATGGAATCTATAGAGAATTTATAGGAAGGGCACTATAGAATCTGTAGAGCAACTTTTCAAAGGAGCGCTACAGAATCTGCAGACCAGTTTACAAAAAGGCACTACGAAATCACCTAGCGAGCACAGGAAGGGCGCTATGGAATTTGCATAGTAGTTATAGGAAGGGCACTACGGAATCCGCAAAGCATCTTTTCTAAGGAGCACTACGGAATTGGCTACCATATGCGCTATGAATTGGCCATTACATTCAAAGATTTTAATTCATGACTCCTCCTTGAATTTGATGATGTGGAGGGAACCAAAGATCAATAAGTGGCAAATGAGGATCAACATACGAGCTTGAAGGACACATGGCACTAGAGAAATATGCGCCCAACTACAAGACATGACATTCAATGTTTGTTAGAGTGGTTGCCAACATGGCTCCTTAATTTTAGCAGTTTGTTAGATATGTTGGTATAGATGTTAGAATTGTAGTTTTTTGTTGAGAATCCTAGGATAGGAAGGCCAGCTCACACCTCTAGCTATTGCCCACTATTTTTTATTACAAATGAATCTAATGAATGATTTGATAGGTTCAAATGGTTGATCAGAGCTCCCTTTTGTAATATTTTGACTAAGTAAAGATGTTCTCTGGTAATGTATGAGATTTGAGACATTTTCATTAATATAAGTTAGTTTCCTTTCAACATCTTGTTGCCTCTTATTCTGAAATGCTCATGATTGGATGATCCATATGAGATGTTGTGGTTGTGTTATAATGGATTTTTTATTATAATGCTGCAATGAATGTTTTTCAGAGTTTTAAACTTTAAGTTCAAGAAGTTCTTGTGACTAAGTTTCTCTTCTCCTGGATGCTCGAAGGCTTTTTTCTTATAGCAGACCTATCCACCTTCCTCGCTAAGTCTTCCTCCTATTCACCTTTACCCTTAAACCACTGACTAAAGTTAATCAAAACCTCATTTTCTTATGCATGCTAGCCCATATTTCTATGTTAAGTCAATTCATATGTTGAGTTTTGTCCATTTGACCTTTAATCACTAATTCACATTCATAAACCTTTGATGGGTACTGGGTTTATCCTCTTGCAATTTGAGGGTAATTCTCAGTGCTAATATGGTTCATGGGAAATATGGAGGGAGTGTAATTATAGAAAAGTGGTATAATGATAGGGGATCAATATACGAATATTGTTC
This sequence comes from Picea sitchensis, assembly GCA_010110895.2. Taxonomy (NCBI): domain Eukaryota; kingdom Viridiplantae; phylum Streptophyta; class Pinopsida; order Pinales; family Pinaceae; genus Picea; species Picea sitchensis. The sequence goes on from SNQJ01S0042466.1 coordinate 41,932, forward strand.
AATCAATTAACCAACAATTTAACTGTGTATAAAAATATCAAAATATTAGTCACCATCCCTTGCTATGTTATCCCTTTGTCACTTCTACACGGACTTTTCCTTTTAAATTTATATCATAGAACAAGGATGAAATAAGTGAAATTGGGATTATGAGGGGAATGTAATTAGCGAAAAATGATAGAATGATAGGGAATCAATATGGATATTGTTCAATTGAAAACAAATAATAACATGCTACCTTAAATGAATTTCAAAGTTTAACAAGTGTTCCTTTTCCAAAACAACAATTCAAACTGGTATTTTCTTTGAAACATGTGCTTGTTGGTTTCCAAATTATTTCACACAATAATCTATATGCCCAGAATTATTTAATCACAGTAACCATGGTATCCACATTATCATTATATGACAGTCATAACGAATATCATTGTAATCTCTATAAAGAACCACAATAGCCTTTGAGCCACAACCATAACATTAAATCCAATACTTAATCATTTAAAACCAACAGGAGTACGTATAGTGTTGACAATCAACTCATATCCATAAATTATTTAAGCACTATTCAATGCAATCATTCTGGATGTTATCACCCTTATTTGGGCCTCAAACATTTCTATCACATGTGTCCCTTTTATACAATCAACATAATGATTGAACCAAAAATAACATTCAATAATTTGATCACAAGCTTCAAATGGATAGGTGGGTACAAATCTCTTCTAGAATTACCAAACATGGGATCCAACAAAATCATGCCCAAGTAACTGAGCATGCACAGTGCTCCCATCAACCTCAAATTGGATTAAATATGATCTCAATGTAATATTCATGGTTTAAGATAGAAAGTGGAAGAGACAACAAGTGGTTCGACCAGAGAGTTTGGAATTCAAATGGAATAGACAACTCATTCCGTAGGTTCCCTATCATAATTTACCGTGAAACAATAAAATGCAATATTTCTCTTGGTTGTATGGGTTTCAAAACAACAGACTGCAGATTTCAACAAAAAAACAAATGAAGCCAACCCCTTTTAACAACACTACATAATGAGCGACCAAATACAAACACGTGCCCGACCAAAAAGCATGAATAGTGCTTTCATCAACTTCTGGGTAGCATTGTCTTCATACTGTGTAATGTTTACCAGGAAATGGTGACGGTGAGGTCATATCAAGTAAGCCAACAACTGAGGGTTTTTCCAAGACATGGCACGAAATGCTTCAATCTTTCATCATAGTTCACATAAAAAATCACAGATTCGAACAATGCATGGGCATACTTAGTCACAGAGACCAGTGATGTCAAGATTTAGGTGGGTCATTCGCAAAGTCTAGAGTTTAGGAAGACTGTGATAACCAATTTCCACAAAGAAGCCAGACCCAAAAACCAAGCCATGACCAAGCACGCTCCATTGCAATCTTTACTCAATAATTCCAGTGAACCATTACACATAGAAAGGACCACACGACCAATGTTTAAAAACCAATAGCCCCAGAATGACCACCATAGGAAGCCAAAAATGCAACCAAAACACATAGTTCCAAAACATCATAACAAATTGAGAATCACACAGACCACGAGCAACTAGAGCCAAAATTTGATTCAAAGGGAAGAGTAACTCTCATGAATGGAAAAGTAAGAAAACCCATACCTGGAAAAGTTTACGCGAGGAGATAAACCAAGATTGTATACTTCCTCCACAGTTGAGCGAGGCGGAGCAACAACAGCTACTAGGGACAAAAAATTGCAAGAATGACTAGGGTGATGAGCTCGAGGGGAGTTTGAGTGACGTAAATTTACTGCATGTCTCTTATCCCTTCATACTTAATTAAATTTTTAGTACGAGCCAAACCCACTAGAAAACTAACCATAGCACTACATTCAAACCATTAATCAACTAAAACCCCAAAATTGCCATATTACTTTTGCAAAGTGCACAATAGTCCAATGTGTGCCACCCCTTTCCAATATCGAATTCCTTCAAATGAAAATGTGTTAGGAACAAAACCCACTATGAAACTCAAACAATGTGCATAACCATAATAGAAAGGGTCATGATCATTCAACCTTCACCATGAACAATACACAACATTAAAACTTGGAGTATAACTCTTTCATCCAAAAGGAAAACATTATCATATTTTATGAGGGATAATCCAAACCATTTAGCTCCATGTTTTAATCACCCAACCACCACATATTACCATAAACATTTTAAACCATGATCTGAAACAAATGAACTATAGAAAATTGTGTTGCTACCATCACATAGACGAAAAAAATACAAGCGTTGCTTATCCACCATATTCCAATGAGTATTACAAGGGGGTCCCACCTACTAGTATATTATTAATATAGATAAATTATAAAGCTTGAAAATCATTTTCGAGCATAGTATTCATTGTTGTGATTTTAAGTGTCAAGACACCTTACTCATCTGTACCCTGGAATTCCATAGGAACGAAGATTGTGGTCCATGTCTGCAAGCTCTTCTGATTCTGAGTCTTCTTCAATTTCCTCACAATATATTCATCCTTTGGTTGATGAATTGGTCGTGCCGATGCAATATTTAGTTGATCCCACTCCTCTTTTGGGGGGCGATGTTCCTTTATACTATGTTTTCTCATAGCCTATTTAGTCGGTGGTTGAGGAAGTGGTTGTGTCGATGCAATCTTCAACCAATCCCACTCTTCTCTTGGAGAGTGTCGATTCTACCAAATTGGTCACACCAATGCAATCTTCAATCGATCCCACTCTTCTCTTGGAGAGTGTCCAGTCTACCAAAGTGGTCACGCCAATGCAATATTTGTATGATCCCACTCTTTTGATGGGGAGTGATGTGTCTACTGACTATTTTTTTAGCATTTCCAATTCAGTACTTTTAGAACAAGGGGGAATTCCTCTCACTTCGATCACACCCCCTCCAAGTCCTAGGATGGTTTCCTTTGATTGGAATGACCTTGTTGAGACTCACCTTCCTTCTTCTTCACCTTTTCAAATAAAGGTTGAAGTTAATTCAAAAAAAACTTACCGATGTATTGTGGATGAAGGAGCCTTCGCAAGTATTTTATCCTCCTCGGCTTGGAAAGCTTTGGGTTCTCCCGAGCTTGTGTCTGCTTCACACGAGATGTTGGATTTTGATAGACATCCTAGTGAATATTTGGGGATTTTTCCTCAGCTTTCTATCTCGTTAGGTGGGAAGACTGTCCTTGTCGATGTTATAGTGGTGCAAGGCCTGTTAGATTTCTATATGCTTCTCGGACATGATTATGTATATTCTATGAATGTTGTGGTGTCTATGGTCTTCCGAGTGATGCATTTCCCTCAAAATGGAAGCATTGTCACTATTGACTAGCTAGCATCTGATAATCACCATCCTAATTCGAAGTTAGTTCAGGATGCCCCTTTATATGTTCCTAATGTTCATGTAGACTCTACCCCACCACAGGTTAATTATCTGGCATCTTATCCTCGATGTTCAATTGCTTGTAAGTAGGAACCTATGCAACCATGTTTTCCTTCTCGAGACATGGTCTTGGTAATTGATCATTTTTTTAATCTAATGGGGGCATGGGATCCCTTTCTTCCCCCTCTTGGTCTAAGTGGTATTTGTTGGACATATTTTCATTGATATGTTGTCATTGATGTCAACATTCGATGTCATTGTGATGTGATGATAAGTTATCATTGATGAAATTGTCATTGATGTCAACAGTATAACAATTAGAAGAGAATGAAAATGTCAAATAGTACGCAGAGAATGAAAATGTCAGATAGTATGCAGAGATCAAATATTAGAAGGAAAAGTGCATTGCAGAAACATGATCAGATCAAGTCGTGATCATTGGATATGCAAGTGCCAAATCAAGGGCATGGATTGATTGCATAGCGCGAAGGGAGAATTAAAAAATGCATTAATTCTAATCCTGCAATTAGTCTAGACCATCAGATTACAAGATAAGGACCATTGGAGGAATATTCAATGATCAGATCAAGTCATGACCATTTGATATGCAAGCGCCAGATCAAGGGCAGGGATTGATTGCAGAGCATGAAGGGGGAATTAAACAATGCGTTAATTCCAATCCCGCAATTAGTCTAGATTGTCGATCGTCACCCACCAATAGATCTATGGTTGGCATTAGTTCCACTACCAAACGAGCAGTTTCCATTGCGGAACTCGACAATAGTTTTAAACATCGTGTTAGTGAGGACCCCGAAATCATCCTTGATCGTTGATATGCTCCGAGAGAATTCTCAAATGTTGGATTAAGTTGGGTGGAAGGATAGAGTAAGTCATGGGCCATAGATCATGGAAGTGACATACGCATGGTCATCCCAACATTGACCACTTTGGGTAAAATTGACTGAAGGAAATGTGCATGAAGGAATTTTAGCCGAAGCCGAAGTTCTGAAGTAAACGGGAGCCATCCGATCGTAGGTAAATTTTTGGGAAAAAGAAGAGACGTTGGATTTAAACCAAGGAAAAGAAACATCACATATAGATCGATCCGTCTATCTAAGACCACGATCAACGAACAACATTCATTTCAGGTTAAAAATTGTGAGGAGGTTACACTTCAGGTAATCTCACTTCGGGTAAAATGAGAAGTAAGAAAGGCCAAAGTCTTGAAGTGGACACGATTCATCCGATATGAGGAACACTTCGGGAAATATCCCGACCGTTGGATCAAGGAAAGTACAAGGATAGAATAATCAAGGAAAAAGGCTTGAGATCTCGAATACCCGAATTCCCGATAGTCGTTGGATTGAGTTAATATTTTTCAAGTTAAATGAGGACCATTGGATCTGGACAATACATGATGGTCATTGGATCAGAATAATGGTCAACATCGGTGCTGACCACTTCAGCGAAAAAGGATTCAGAACATATGAGTTCACCCGAAGGTTGAAGTTCCGAAGTCGCTCCCAATCATCGATCTTAGATACATTTCGAGTTATGAGGCGTAAGAAGTATTGTCGACGAAGAATCCATATTTTCTGCGTTCTTCAATATTTAATACTTGCAAAAAGTGTCTGGTGTGTATTTTTCCTAGCAATCCGTCAGCTCTGATCCCATGTAAATGTGTTGAACCTGCACATAATAGATCTAGCTAGGAATTCACATATGCAGTTGCAGAGAAATATGAGAAAAGAGAAGCAGGAGAGAAAGAATGGAAGAATTCTCATTAACCGTATTCGACACTCAAAGAGTGAATAATTTACAATAGATATAGGATACATGAGTAACTAATATGCCATAATAGTGATTGTTATCACTGAAATTTTGTCTGCAACATTGCATGCAAATGGTTACAAAAATACAACACTGCCAAACAACCATTAGTTCACCTGCATCACCAAAAATGCATTTCCAAGAGGCAAAAACTATACAATTGGACAAAAAATTGCATGTGCTAACTCACTAAAAGAAGCATGCACACAATGCGTGGGACAAAGAATCCCATAGAGCACACAATGTTCCATATGCACAGGACAAAGAATCACGTAGAGCACACAATGCGCCATATGCACTACTATGTACGAGAAAAGTCGTGCACTTCTGTGAATGACGCATTTATGGTTCTTTTCGACCCCTCAACCACTTATAGACCAACTCCCAACTTGATTTGACCCTTGGATACGATTTGAATCTAAATGGGGGAATGGTCAAGGACCAAAGGGTGCCCTAAAGGGCCCCTTGTTCACACTAAGAACCAGTTGAATATTTCCTTGAAAGAATGCTATAAATGGAGGCCATGGGTGCACTAAATAATTAAGAATTTCATAGTATTGTTATGCTGCCTCAATCCTCCCTTGAGAATCCTCTTTTCTCCTTGGAGCATTCTAGCAACATTCCAATAGGCTATTCCACTCACCTCTTGAGGGAATAGGCATTGATTTCTTCATTATTTTCTTTCTTTTTCACCATTGTAAGAAGATCTCTCCATTAGGAACTCAAGAGCCCTCCCAAGGAGGAAGAGGGGACCCATAAGTCCTCCTTTCTATATGATGTTTTGCCAAAAAATATAGTTATCCATTGGTGGCATAATATTGGTCATTTGGTTGATTGTTTTTGGTTCAAAGTTTCTTATTCATTGTATTTTTATTTCTTTAGTTGTTTTTAATTTGTTTAGTAGTTTATTTCATGTGTTTGGATTGATTAATTCATGCACTAACCTCTGTCTTGTCTAGCAGGCCCAACTAGACATGCAAGTGCCCATGTTTTGCTCACCCAAGTGACGAAACGAACACAATAGATTAGAGACCATAATGGGGAATATGTATCAATTTCCACCCTATTTGGGCTTTGAGAGAACTTCTTTTTGACCCATTTGACTTGCAGGTACCAAAACCGGCCTAGCCTTACCTGTCAAGAGCCAATTTTGGAGCTAGAGGAGGAGAATTTCACTCAAAATTCCCCCCCCGACACGTATGAGAATGTGCATGGGCATTTCAGCCCACAAATGTGCATTGTGCACCCAAAGTACTTCTGTTCTCTATGCATTCTGTGCACTTTGCGCCAAAAGGTATTATGTTCTCTACACATTCTACTCCCACTGTGCCTCTATCTGAACTATAACCTACACACCTATCCAGAGTTTCAAAATTGTAAGAGTTTTTGTGACGATTTGAAGGCCCCTAGCCTTCAAAATCTTGCTTTCATGCAATTTGTAAAATTCATGCCACTTAGACTCCTTTCCCACATGAAAGGTTAGCTAAACATAGGCACTTAGGGGGTAAAAAGAACCATATTTCTCCTCTTTTTCTTTGGTTGCCACATGGATGGCTTGTTTAGTTTGTAAAAGTTAAGTTGAGATTATTTTCTATCACATATAAAAACACTTGCATTGGGACCATAAATCAACTTTAATCATTGAGTATGATATTATCTCACACCATAGATCGATCTTGAGAATCAGAAAGGTGGTTAATGGGACATTTCATCTCCCTTAACAAAATCTTTAGGAGAGGATAAAGCCCCCCTAGGGATCCTCTTAGTTTCTTTTTTGAAATCATCTTAAATTTGTAAGGGCCCATACATGCCCACATGTTGCAAAATTAGGATAGTTTCTTGAAATTACTTTCTTAGTTTACATTACTAGGAGAGTCTAATGATCAAAGTAATGGGCCCATACATGCCCACATGCTTGCAATCTAGGATAGTTTTTCAAGCTTTCTTAGTGTAAGAAACATTAGGGAGTTTAAAGGATTGGTAAGGACCCATATGTCCACATGATAGTTCTTTAGGGATTTTAAAATTCCACAAGGTTGTACCAATGACATCTAGTAAGATAGGTAACCAAGATTTGTAAGGACCACAGGAAGTCCACATGTTGCAAATTCACACCTAACTTATTAAAAATTTGGCACATTTGTTCACTTGTTGACACACAAAGTCACTCCTCACTCACATAATTTCATCTTGAATTATGGAGGTTGAAGTAGGTTTCCCCCAAAGGAATTCTGAAACATCCCACTATTTCTTGAATAAATTATCCACACCCACTTAATTCAAACGAGATTGGTTCACACCCCCAATCTCTCAACCCACCACATCTAAATTTTTTTCTTAAAAATCACTAAGTTTTCCTCCACATGATCTTGGGGGTAGGAATCCAAATAACCCCCCATTATCTGGTTCTCACATTTTCAAACATTAGAAGTTGAGAAATAGGGAACTTTAAAATCCTCCAAGTCAAGTGTTCCTAACACCATAAGGAAGGGAGATACCCATGAAGGGTTGAAGGTCGAGGTCTGGTTGTTTTGTGCATCCCCCCTTGAGTCACCCAACTCTTGGAAGGGATCCATCCCATGACCCATTTCTGAGGCCAAAAATCTAAATGTCACACTTTGACCGAGGTACCTAGTGGCCAAATTTATGACATCTACCTAGGTGGAAATTATGGGCTGCAATTGCACCTTGATCGGATTTTGTGTGGCTATTGGGAAATATCGCCAGCTCTTTCAGGATATGCACCCTCTACCCCTCATTATAACTGATTATTTCATCCTTCACTAGTTCCTCTTCTAATGGCTTTAGACCCCACTATTGAGTGCTCTTGGAAGGTCTAGTGTTATTTGAGAGGAAGGACGGTATGTATTTTAGGACAAAAACATTTATTTTATTTGTTCCCCCACGTGGACAAAATCCACCTACCCACATGTATGCATATTTATAGTTTATGATGCTCATTTGATTACATGTAATTGTGAGTTATATTGTGAAGGTCCAAATTATAGAAATTATCTTGTTCATTTATTGCTCTCATCACCATTTGCACATATTCACTTTTCTAGTCGGGCATCATAGCGGACCGAAAAAATCCCTGTCATTCCATACACTTGCAGAATCTCCCTCCTATTCTAGGAGGAGCTCCTAGTCTTGTCGATTCACCGACTCAACCATCTCACACCCCTGTGAGTGCCACTATTTTGGGATCATCTTTGCTTGGTTCCACTTTAATTGGGTCCAATTCCCAAGGCCATCCATCCACTATCTCTCCTTCACAAGGAGGTGGGGGGAAAACTTCTACTCAAGGAAGAAGTAAAACCCCACCAAATCCCCCTCAAGGGTCAGGTCCACTACCTACTCACACCATGGATGGAACTAATTCTCCACCGCCACCCCCCATGCCATACTTGGCATCTCTCAACATTCCTGATTTGAGTAAACTCACGAATGATCCTATATTGCATGACCCCACATGGACCAATATGCCTACCAAACTACCTTCAGACATTCCCAAATTTGAAGGAAAATCAGCGAAAGATCCTGCCAACCATGTCATGACCTTTCACTTATGGTGCTCTTCAAACAATATCATGGATGACTCCATCCGCTTAAGGTTATTTCAACACACACTCTCTGTTCCATCATTCAAATGGTATATGGATGAAAAATCGGGGTCCCATGTGACTTTTGAATCCTTGGCCAAATACTTCTTGGTCTTTTTTCAACTGCCAGTTCATCATGACACTGGTTTAAAACTTCTCTCCGAGTGCAAACAAAACTCAGCTATGCATATTGCCGACCACATTCACGAATGGCATCGGTGACGTAGTTTATGTAAAGCAGAAACCACCAAAGAAAAACGTCTTGGTTGGTTTCTAAAATCACTGTCTCTATATTGTCAAAGATGTGGCATCCACCTTCCCCCAATATGAAGAGGAAGCCATCAACAAAGCTCAACATTTCGACCTCATTTATGCTCAATCGGGCTACCTATACACAATAATACCTGATGCACCAAGACCCGTACCATTTGGCCAAGAAAAACCCGGGATGTCTCATGTGGAATATGGGTTGATTAGTACCATGACACACCATAAACCATACATCCAAGCACCACCTATGTACGGTATGTTAGCACTATGTAAATTTTGTCTGGCTGATAGACAAACGACAAAGGTAACTGTTTCAACCACCTTTAAAGCTGGGCACTAGCCTTCTCAGCTCAGAGAGGGCTCTCTCATGTCACTTGATGTTTCTTTGGAAATCAATGGCTATATTTGGTTTGTTTGGGGGTTTTATAAAGTTGTTGGCAAGGAAAGGAAGGGGTGCTTAGAGCTATGGAGTCAAAATTTTTGAAAAATAAATGAAAACAATGGCAGGCTAGTAGAACTCTCCAGAGGACAAAGGATAAATGAGGCAATGAATTTGAGTTGTAAATTATATTTGAGCAGGGTGTAAGAGGAAGGAGAAGACAAATAATTGCATTAGAGCATTACTAAAATGAATTCTGAATTAGCTAGGAAGAAAATTACACATTTTAAATTGCTTAAGTCGAGAGCATCATAGGATGAATTATGGACCTTTAACTCTCAAATTTAAACAGAGGAATGTAAATGTAATTAAAGGAAACATGAAATACATACAATGAAAGGATATGAAACTCATATCACCACCATTCGAATCTTTTCATGGAAAATTCAAAAAAAATAAAAATAATAATTGTGTTATGTATTCAATTTAACTCCAAAATTTTACAAAGTTCTCCTACTACGAGAGAAATCCCCTCTCTGGTAGTTCCAACCATTCATTTATCTTATTAATAGTATATATAGATAAATTAAATCTCATATTCAAAACGAATCAACTTCCCAAAGTTCTAAAAATAGACATCAGTTACAAAAAAGGAGTAACGTACAAAAACTGTACTCCTATTTTCTAGGGGATGTTATAGTAAAAAGATTGACATTTTCGAGATTTCACCCTGAATGCCATTTGTCTGTATCACTACAAAATTTTCTGACACATACTTAATTTAACCTGAAATCTATTTCAGATTAGTAATTTCTTCCTCTAAAGTGTCGAGCCAAGCAGGCTGGTTTTCTCCAACGCTTTCAACAACTTCGGCTTTGACCTCTGTTTTCCTTCGCTTACTCCTTTTACCCTTGCCATCTCGGATGGGACATCCACCTATGTATACATTTATGATAAAATCCTTCATAATAGGATTTAATCTAATTTCTCCACCTGACCCTGGTTCGTCCACAGACTTTGTATGAAATTTTGTTGCTAATATTTGTGCAACCAACTTCTCTTTCTTCTTCATTGATGAACTTGTCAGATTAGTCGAATATTCTGGTTCACTGGAGGCCACTTGGTTTGTCTTATCCATTTTCCTTGGTTTATCTGGAAGCACAAGCTTACCTCTTTTGGCTGTACAGGAATTAGATGGATGATTAGATTTTTGTTTACCTCGTTCTGGGTTAGAACGTTAATCACCCAAAATAGAGTAATGTCACCCATGTTTTGGATGACAGTCATCATTTAGTGCCAATCAGAGATTACTGATGAATGTCCTTACAGGGATACAGCTTATCACATTTGGCCTCTAAGCTCAAATGATGAACTTTTGAATCAGTCCTTTGGCGGCGCTCACTTAGTATCACACGAACGAAAAGTACTCGGACAAGTGTCACGAGGTGATTTGACTGGCCGTCAATCTTTCTCTTTCCACATGAGATATTTGGATTTGACATATCCAATGGTATTTTAACACGTGACATCAGGGTGTAATTGAGCAGTTTCGATCTTACCCGCTTTTCTCCCCGATATGCATCTAGAAGCGCCACGTATCTTTGACACAAAACCATGGTATTTTCATCAACCCCCTTTCAAGATTTTTAACTCCAAGCTAGTTCTGGGCCCGATACGCTCTACAACAATTGATAGGCAACATTCACGATCTACAATCCATTGGATCCCATTGATTTCAGATCTCCGCCATATTTAGCCCTGTCCGCTATATGTGGCTCCATCCTGCTATTCTATCACTCCTCCATACTGACTTGGCGTCCTGATAACTCTCGAGACTTGGGTTCCAAGAAATTATATAGTGATAACATGGGATGCAAATGGGGATGCTACCCTCCTTGTGAGGTAGAAAAGAACACGTATACCCGGTGCCTCATCCATTGGGTTGCTCCCACTATAGGTGTGTACCTTGTTCTGTCTTGGAGATTGAATGCCAGATATACTGCTAAAAATCAAACTGAATACTTTATTTGGAAATATAAACTGGAAAATGCTTGATCATCAAGATTATTCACACCTACCTACCCTAATCTATTGAAATGAAGTGCCAATCAATTGAAATGAAAATGCCAATGCAGCCATGCCAGCATTTTATCCACTGCTTGTTTGACTTGCACGTGCTTGCTCCAAAGCCTGTTCATCAACAACTCACTTGAGAAGTCACATATGAATCTGAATCTTGGAATTTAAAAAATATTAGGATTGTTCATCGTTTCTAGCAAAACTACAAAGGGATATTTCAACACATGCATAAAAAAATAGTCATGTATTATTTCTTCCACTGCATTCTTTTTTTCAGGTGATTTATCCTGTTGATGTCCATGGCTGCAATTCCTTGTCAATTTGTTCTAGTCAATCAATGTGATTTGGAATCAACACACATTTCTTTCCCTCGATGATGACCTCTGAATTTTCTTTTAACAATTTAAATGAAGAAAAGCATAGAGGTAAAGAATTTACTTCGGCTGGTCCAGAGCTTTCCTTTCTGTAACTGTGATATGTAGGTTGATTGCTCTCATTACACTACTGAGAAAGAACATCTTCTGATAGAAAACATGCAGTTGATTGTTCTAAGAATCCATCCTCATAACCATCATTATACTCATCATATATAGGAAAATTAGCAACATCTGAAATGTCATCTAGCGAGAAAAAACTTGGAACATCAACCTGTTTCTCCACAAGCTGATTTGCAAACTCATCTTCTTGACTATCCACAAATGAATATATGAAATGGTTAGCTTCATTCTTATCACGAGGTGGATTAGAGACCACATAAGTGATTTCTCTTTTAATAAGTGGAATATAATCCTTTGCAAAATCATTCTCATTCAAAGTTTCAAGAGGACCTAAAATGTTATCAATTTTATGCTCCAGATTCCAGTCAAATGTTCTCTGTTCATATTCATTTCCATGTCTTGGAACATTCAACCCCTCATTTTGAATATGTTCAAATACCAAGATATTATGTTGAATTTCTTGAGCATCCTCAAACATTTGTTGTAAGGTATTAGGTCTTCTTTCCATCAAGAGGAGAGACAAATCTGGGTGAAGAGTAGTAGTATAATGGAGCATGGAAACAACTTTAGTGGGTTGAATTTCTTTAGGAAAATCATAATAAACACTGGAAAATATTCTACTGAAAATAGGAATAGTCTCATCGCTTTTCTCTTTCAAGGCATAAAACTCTATAAGTTGTTGGTCTAAAGATTTCTTCTTACCCCAAAACTTTGAAAAAACACTCTTCAATTCTTCCCATGAGCTAAATGTCTCTGGATTCAAATGTTTAAACCATTCTTTGGTATCTCCTCTCAAGGATTGAGAGAAATCCCTCATACAAACATCATCATGGTCAATCTCAAACACGTCTATAAAATGCTCAAACCCTTGGAGGTGTTTTTCAGCTATGATGGCACCAAGTTCTCCATCAAACACAGGTAGGTACTCATAGTGCTTTGGAGGAAAATCATAAAGGATGTGGGGTAACTTTAAGGGTCTTTATGTGTGTTGGATCTTGAAGGGCGTTGGGTATAGTACATGAGGTGGAATATCAACCTTGGTTTCATGAGGCTCATCAACTTGGTCATGGTTATCACATGGATCAAATGGAAGTTTTTTATCAGAGTCATTAATAATCTGAGGGGATATCTGTATAATATTAAGAGGAGGATATACAATTTCAGGATTATCATGATCATCATTAAAATGCAATAGGTAAAGAAAAAATTGTCTAGCATGTTCAGGAAAGGACCAGAGGTAATTCACAACAAAAAATATAATGTCTTGGAAAAAAAAACACAACTTCCGGTACTTGTTTTTCTTCATGGTATCCTTTCATACCTTTGTCAAGGGGTCTCATATTCCCTTGGAGTCTCTGAATCGCATTTGAAATTTGAGTGGAGTTGCCAATGATGTTTTAGAATCTGGATTCTGCATTGGGAGTGGAGTCTCCAGCGAAAATTTAAATTCCTGGATTCTTCTACTAGTGGAATCACCTTCAAACTAATTTTTTGATGTGTGGAGTCCCTAGAGAAGGAACATAGCCAATATGTTCCTAAGTGTCTATTTCTCTCAAACCGTAGAACTCAACCATGTCGTTCTTTCCCAAGGAAAAGTTTTCAATTTTGTCCCTGGCAATGGCGCCATAATGTTAGCACTCTTTAAATTTTTTCCCGCTAGTAGACAAACGACAGAGGTAACTGTTTCAACCACCTTTAAAGTTGGGCACTAGCCTACTCAGCTCATATAGGGCTCTCTCGTGTCACTTGATGTTTCTTTGGAAATCAATGGCTAGATATGGCTTGTTTGGGTGTTTTTATAAAGTTGTTGGCAAGAAAAGGGAGGGGCGCTTAGAGCTATGGAGTCAAAATTTCTGAAAAAATAAATGAAAATAATGACAAGCTAGTAGAACTCTCCATAGGACAAAGGCTAAATGAGGCAATGAATATGAGTTTTAAATTATACTTGAGCAGGGTGTAAGAGGAAGGAGAAGACAAATAACTGCATCAGAGCATTATTGAAATGAATTCTGAATTAGCTAGGAAGAAAATTACACAGTTTAAATTGCTTAAGTCGAGAGCATTATAGGATAAATTTTGGACCTTTAACTCTCCAATTTAAACAGAGGAAATGTAAATGTAATTAAAGGAAACATGAAATACATACAAT
>SNQJ01S0042466.1:72988-85357 GCA_010110895.2 Picea sitchensis
ACAAGTGTGTGGAATATCTTCTGATGGAACTGACATTAGAGAGACCATTCCTCCCACTGAGGCTTCTCCACCCCTCGATGTCCCACCAGTTGATGAAATTGTCCCTCAGGGATTACCTGAGAACCCTACTACACCGCTTATCCCTGATTTCACCCTCCCCCAGGGGAAAACCCCGGTTTGGGAGACAATTTCCCAAGCCATCATTCAAATCCCCTTCTTCTACCCCTCACCGGGAGTATAAACATTTTAGGTAGCCATAACACTTACCCTTCCCAACATGGTGCTCACCATACCTATATGGTATCTACACCCACCTGCGATGGTTCCTCAACCATCCCTCCCTCCTCGGTCAGAGGGAATTCTGATGCATATTCCAGTACTAACTCCGACCACACCACCCTCACCCCCAATTTCTAGCACCACTGCCATGGCTGGGGGAAGACAAAAGAAGAAAGATCCCACCACTCCCCTTCCACCCTAAGTTCAACCACCTTGTGCACTTTGTGAAAGAGAGGGACACCCCACTAATAGATGTCCTTCTCTTCCTGAATTACACAATTTGATCCAACTCCCTCGAACAACCACATCGCTCGTCACTTCACCAAGCACCTCTAGTACTATGACCATGTCCTCCATGACATGCAGTAAAGGGATGCGAACCAGATTCGCATGTGCCATCTGTTCAGAATATGGCCACTACACTAAGGTAGATCTGGGAAATGATGGGATAAAATCACATTACGTCAAACCTTTCAGCAAGATCCCTCTCCACCACCACCTTCGGGTTCCCACATCACTGACATACATTATGTCTCGAACTCAGTCCTTAAACAGATGTGATTCCCTTGCTCTCTTTGTGACTCACTTTCTCATTTCACCTACCAGTGTCCTTTGATTATTGAATACCGGCATAGTCAATTAACCCTTATTCAAAATCATTCGACCACCCCACCTCATGTGATGCAAGTAACTCCCCCTATCTCTTCTCCGGATACTGGTCACATCACTCCTGAACCCAAGTCACTTCCCACCCTTCCATGGTTCATGGATAGACTGTCTGAGGATATTCCCCCAAATCCTCCCAATTCCCTGGTTCATTTCCCCCGGGAAGTCTTACCCCCTACCACAGTTTATTCCCCACAGTGTCTGGACATTTGGTGTATGACAAGCGAACCATCACAACATACTTGAGACATCCCCTCTACGTATGCACCACTTGAAGACAATCACATGGTGACAGTCACCCATGTTAACTCTCTGGATCCCCTATATTCTCGCATTTTCCACTATGACGAAGATATCTTTGAGAAACTCACTACCTCGACTTCCCATGGAATGCACTCCATCATAGAGCACTTTTTATCTCATAGGAATCCTTTGACCCTCCTATATAGGCCTCCATATGTGCAATCGAAACCAAGGATTTTATCCCATCAAGGAAGATAGACTGCTTCAACAACCCTATCCTTGCCCCTGATGATTTTGAAGAAGGAAACATGGCCAATATCTCCCCCACTGTCAAAATCGACATTTCCATCAAACTGAGAATCACATAAGAAATCACCATTGGCACTGCATGCTCCCCTAAGGAACTCACAGCTTACAAAGCTCTCTTTCAGGAATACTGGGATATTTTTTTCTGGTCATATATAGAGATGCCCGACCTCTATCCTTCTATCGTCGAACATCACATCGACACATGGCCTGATTTCACCCCAGTCCGTCAAAAGAAACACCCACTTCACCCATCCAAAGTCGTGACTATCAAATCCAATATTGACAAGTTACGCGTCGCAGGGTTCATTTACCCCATCACGTATAGCTCATGGGTTTCCAACCCAGTCCCCGTTAACAAAAAACAGGGCATTATTTGCATCTGCACTGACTTTCACGATCTCAACCATGCTTGTCCCAAAGACAACTTCCCAACCCATTTTATCGACCAAATTATCGATGATTGTGCCAGCCAAGATGCCTTGTCCTTCATGGATGGGTTCTCCAGCTACAAGCAAATCCAAATCCATCCATCACATCAGTATAAAACTGCATTTACTACCCCATGGGGTACTTTTTCTTATCGCATCATGCCTTTTGGGCTCAAAAACATGGGAGGGATGTTCCAATGGGCCATGACTTATGTTTTTCATGATCTTTCTTGCATCATCCTCGCTTACTTGGACGAACTCACTACATGATCCAAGAAACGAACTCAACACTTAGATGACTTACGCATTGTCTTTCAACGATGTCACCAGTACAATATCTGCTTGAACACTCTCAAGTGTGTATTTTGCATCACTGACGAACACCTTCTTGGGTTCATTGTATCCCAACATGGCATCACAGTAGACCCCCTCAAGTTCCACGCCATCACTGAAATTCCACCACTTAGGAATTTATTCCAACTACAAAGCCTACAAGGCAAAGAAAACTTTTTACGTCGTTTTTTCCTAGATTATGCCACTTGTGTGCATGGTTTCCTTCACTTACTGCATCATGATATTCCATTTCGATGGGATGAGCATTCCCAAACTACTTTTGATGATTTAAAATAAGCATTATCCAATGCCCATTTGATTAGTCCTCCATACTATGATCGTGATTACATCCTCTACTTATCATCCTTAGCCGTCTCAGTAGCAGGAGTGCTCTCCAACTAGGGGATGATGGACAAGATCATGTTATTTATTACATCAGTTAAAATATTTCAGGACCACCCCTGAAATACAATCATGATGAGAAACTATCCCTCACAATTGTCCTTGTAGTCCAGAAATTGTGTCATTATATCTTGCTTCGCACTACCAAAGTCATGGAAGATTCTAACCCTATGCAGTACTTGCTTAGTTGATGACAGATTAATGGAAAATTTTCTCGATAGATCGTCATCCTTCAAGAATATGACCTAGAGTTCTCAACTCCCAAAAGAAAGAAATCACTTGTTCTCGTCGAACTCTTCATGACATTTCCCTCAAACGCTAAAGGTTCACCCATCAATTTGTATTTTCCCAACGAACACCTCTTCTACATCCCCTCGGATGACCCTTGGTATGGCAACCTTCTCATCTACCTTCGAACATAGAATTTTGGGTCTCATCTCTCTCGATATGATCATTGGCACGTTCACCATCATGCCCCTCGATACCTCCTTATCAGTGATGTTTTATACCGACGTGGAGTCGACACCATACTTTGCCAATGTATGACCATCGATGAAGCATACAGAGTCTTGAACGATTTCCATAGTGACGCTTGCGGCGGCCACCTCTCAGGTATGTCCACCACCCAAAAAATCATTTCAGTAGGATACTTATTGTCCACATTGTTTCAGGACTACATACACGTTGTAAAGCGATGCGACAAATTCCATCTCTATGAAAACAAAGCATGAGCGCCACCCACTCTTCTACATCCAGTCATCACCGTCAGCCCCTTTTGCAAATGGGCCATAGATTTCATGACTTGTAATCCTCCATCTAGTAATGGACACAAGTACATCGTCATGGCTGTAGATTACTTTATTAAATGGGCTGAATCCATGCCTACCTTCAACAATGCCGCTGACACCGCAGTGCGGTTTTTCTTCAACCACGTCATTACCCTTTTCTGAATTTTACTACAATTGGTCTCTGATCACGATAAGCACTTTGAGAATGATATCTTCATCGAAATCTCCTCAAAATTAGGTTTCTCCCATGATTTTTCCTCCCCATACTACCCTTAATCCAACAGATAGGTCGAGGTTGTCAATAAAGTCCTCAAAACCATGTTGCAACGTACCATCAACAAACATAAAACCAACTGGAATCATATGTTGTTTTCAACATTATGGGATTATCACACAGTAGTCAAAACTGCCACTGGTTTTACATCGTTTCATCTTGTCAGGATCGAATCCACCCTCCCCATTGAGTGAAAAATTCCCATGTTGTGCACTATCATCGAGCTATTACCTGACACTTCTCCAAAGGAGCAGTGCTTGCTGACCTTAGATTTGTTGGATGAAGATCGTCGATCTTCCTTACAGAACAGTGAGGCATCTAAAAAATGGTCCAAGTCCACCTTTGACCACCATGTCAACCTTCGCTCATTTAACAAAGGAGATCTCGTCCTAGCCTACAATGTCGTTCACGATACTCTTGGTCATGGAAAATTCTAGTCATTATGGCATGGACCCTACATTGTCTAACATTATCTCACTAAAGATGCATACATCCCGGCCTCTCCAGAAGGTTATCCTCTCAAAGAACCTGTCAATGGGTTGTACTTAAAAAAAAATTACGCCTAAGTGTAACCATCCTACATTAGGATTTTTCTTTGTACACATTTGTAGAGTTTTTTTTCACCTCCACGCCTCATGTATGATCTACCATCCGTGTTATTTACATATGCATCCTCCATCATCCTACCACATCGGTTACACTGACAGTGCTAGCCGCTGGACACAGAATATCGCTTCGGCTTCTTCGCCCCTCTATACCCCCTCACATGAACTGCTCCACTCCAACGGCATATATTTGGGCTCAGCCACCAAAAACCAAGTAGAATATGACGTTGTCATTGGTCTCCTCTCTGAGGCCAGTCACTACCAAATTCATCACCTTAGCATTTTGTTAGATTCCCAGGTTGTCATCCTACAGCTCAACAATGTATACTGTGTCTGCGATCCTTACCTCTTTCGCAAATACCTGCAAGTTAGACTCTTATCTTGAAACTTTGATTCCATTACATTTACACATATTCCACGACAATTTAATCAAATAGCAGATAATATGGCTAATTGTTGTCCCTTGACCAATTTTTGGATATCTTTGGTCAGGTTTGACCTATTTTGGGACTTCGACAGGCTGTTGAAAGTGGAGTGCAAGATGAAGTGGAGATCGTGGGATCTCGACCCCTTTTTAGGGATTTTTGGATTTTGAGCTTATGTAATGGGTATGGGGATGTCATCCCATGGGTTTACCCATGTTTAATCCCTTTTTCAATATATAAATAGAAAGCTAGGTGATGAAAACAAGAGTCAGTTGATAGCCGATGGCTAAGTACCCTTTTGGCTAAGTGCAAATCCAATATGTGTGATTTGGCTTTGTGCACATTGTGTAAGACTTGCAGAGATAAGTGCAAGTGATTGTAAGAGACTGTGTAAAGGCTCTGTGTTGTAACCTAGCTTAGGGAAGGAGGATCTGGTGAAGTGTGCATAGATCTCCTGTCCTATGCAAAGTAGGATCTTGTGGCTCTATGCATGTAGATGATTGGAAAAAGATAATAAAGAGAAGAAGAGTTGGTGGACATAGCCTTGGGCTGGGGGTGAACCATGTATATCCTGTGTTATGGTTGCTTTGTGCTTTATGGTTTTTTTATGGTTCATATGATTTATGCTTAGTACAGTAATGTATGTTTCAATGCAGCTGATATGATAGCTTAGTGCCTAATGATGTGAATAATATGTTAGATCTGACCTATGTTGATGTGATTAGTGCTTGAATATATTAGATCTGGGTAAATCCTACGCTGCTAAGTAATTAGTGTTTTATCTGCGAAGTGAATACTGTGAATGATAACTGCTAAGTTCTCTGTTAAGGTGTTGTAATCACATATCTGTGTCCCAGCTAAGGTTGCAAACATCTGAGTCATGCAACCACCCCTGCCTCTACCTTGGGTGAGACTTCATCTACTTCACAAGTGTTGCCGAAAGGGCTGGTAGTTAGGGTTTTGGTGGTGCGTTGTTGAAGCGTTGAACCCTGGGTCTACCCCTGTGCCAACAAATGGTTTCGTTGCTCGGACCTAAAACTGTGATTGTTGGGAACTGAGGAAAAGAGAAAGCTATGTGTGTAGATCTGTTGCCATAGTGCACAGTACTCTACCTGATTTGTGAAGCTCTGTGCTAAGAAGAAAAGTCTGATCTAAAGAAAAGAGGTAAGATCTTGAAGCTTTGTGCTCTAATAAAGGTACGAACAATGAAATTTTTTTAATGAAAAAAGGTAAGATATGTGGAAATTTTTGTTTCGAAAGTATGGATCTAGGTATGATTGATAAATTTTGTCCTAGTCTAAAGAGTAGGGCACAGCTAGAAGAAAGAAGGTTTGATATGAGTAGATCTGATAGAAATAATGAAAGATATGTTGTTCCTATGCATAGAAAGAATGTTTGGACTAACAAATGGATGCAGGATCCTACAAAAAAATTTTGCAGGTTAGCTACTATGATACTAGTGCGTAGTACAAGAAAGGATGGGTATCATTTAAGAGAAAGAGAGGATTAACTCTTTGTTACAGCTGCAGAATACCGAGACTTCTTGCTAAGGAATGACCTGGTAGAAGACCTAGTTGTCTTTGTTGTAAAGCTATAGATCATGAAGTTCTGGATTGCCCTAGAATGATTGCTACTGTTGAAAGAATGAATATGAGACAAGAAACCCCTGAGGAATGTCAAGAAACTAAGACCATGGAAGAACCCTAGAAAGAATCAGAGACTATACTATTGCAAATGAAAGAAACCCTGAATGATCACAGAGACATTGACTTATCAAAGATCTTCAAATAAAAAGAGTGCATAGAAACAAGAATAGGAGACTTTGACATTGATTGTGTTCTAGATGAGGAAACACAGGTGAATATCATGACAAAAAGAACCTAGGAAATTTTGGGGAAGCCTGCTATGATTCCTTCATTGGGAGGAATATGATTATTTAGAGGATATTTGATAACCCTATGTGGAAGACTTACCAAGATATCTATGAGTGCTCATGGAACTTCGGCAGAGGAAGAATTTGAGTTTGTTAAATTTATTGAGAACAGTGCTCCATTCGCTATGTTACTAGGAAAAACCTGGATTGAGAAATATCAAACTCGAAGAAAAGAAGAGGAAGCCCTAGAACAGAAAAAGAAATAACTACGAGACTTCATGACTAAGAGGATAGCACACTTACTGAAAGAACAAGAGGACCATTCGAAGCTACTGAGGACTAGAAACTTGGATGTCTAAGTTGAAAGAACACGAGAAGACTTGAAACACCTATCTATACAGGGGAGTAGAGAACCTACTCCCGACAAAGAAGAAGTATTACCCTTGAACCCTAGTAAAGACTATCAACATCGCGAAGTTACTATGTTGAGTACATATAAGAATCAGAATCGAAAAAGGAAAACTTAGACGTAGATCACAGGGAAGAAGGCTAGAAAGCTCAGTAAGAAGAGAGAAAAGGTAGAAAAATTGCAGGAGGTTCTAGAGGGGACTTCGCAGAAGGAAGGTTTGCAAAACTGAAACTTCGTCGGGATATTAGAACAACGCAAAGTGGAACTTCACCATGGAAGAGAAATATGATCGTTAGAGGAATTGTAACCGTTATATTGACACTCCCGAATGGTTAGAACAACAATTATGATCAGAAAGCTCGCCATCAGATTGTTAAGACTGCATCGTAATGGAAAAAACTGCATTGATGAAGGCTTCTCGCTCGTTGGAGGGATCTGTTACATCGTTGTCTACTTATTCCATCGACTTTTTCACCGAGAACACTTTTGCGAATTATATCTGAGCCAACAAGAGAACTCATTGTTACCATGCTATGTTTACTGAGATTTCAACCCCTATTCTATTGCATTGAGCAGTTGCTCATTGCCCTGATTTATCCGTTCTCGAGCATGCATGTCGGACGAAATTAGTGCAGCAGAGAAAGTTGTCAAAGAGATTCTAATCAATCTAATGACTGAGAAGGTGATGTCCGTAGGATCTCATGCCTCATTGACGTGAGGAGTGCAAGCCTCTCCATTGACTGCTCGTGGATATGGACCATCTCAAGTTGCGACCGAGAAAATAACCAAGCATCGAGATGACTTGGTGAATGTGAAGTTAATCTTGTCTATCCTGCCTGACTACATCCCGCCTCTGGCCGGTGCAGTGCGTCGTGACAGTGTCCCCAGGGACTTCAATTACACTCTGGTTATTGCATACCTCCCGAAGGGGATACGTGTAGTTCGACCACAGATGGATAAGATCATAACATTAAAATTCAGTGACTTCAACCTAGGGGATCGCAAGAACTATAGCATGTTCGCTCCTCACAAGTATTTGACTAGAACGAAGTGGACAAAGTCGAGGATAATCCCCCAACCATGGACTATGAACCTCGCACAGTCCACTATCTTGAATGTGATGAAGATACCACATTTTGGAAGGCACCAGGTGGTTAACATGTGCGTTAAGATCCTGCTATTGTGATACCATGGCGACTATTTGTGGCTAGATAGACGCATCATCGTCGATCCGGCACTAATCCATAGGACCACCGAATTGAGCATGCAGGGACCAAACCTGCTAGACTTCTACCCAGGGAAGGCTGCAAATCATGCCCTAGCACAAAGGATTAAATATACCTATGGTGATGTAGAAAAGGGGATGCAAGGCTACAAGGTAGCCTCCATCCAGAATGGCACTGTGCGCCTAGCTTGCCAGTTGATTGCAGGAAAGCTAGTGAGAAAGAATAGACCTACGCAAGTCACAGGGTTCATTGTTGAACTCGCTGGAAAATGTGTGGAAGGACTACAGATGAACTGGGCAAAGTACTTAGTCAACCAGTTAGAATTGGATTGCCGCGAATGTCAGGATCAGGGATATGAGTTCCATTTTAGCTGGTTGTTGATCCTCATCGTGTTTACTTCTTGGGAGATGCCAGAAGGTGCGACCTTTCCTGACATTGAGCCATTTGAGCCACTCACTGCAAAGTTCACAATGCTCTGGTATTCAAGTAATATGGGAAAATAATGGCATTCGAACGTGGTATTCCATATCTACTATCTCTAGTTAAAGAGGGCTATTGAGGATGTCCCTCATATGATGTCGAACACCCTGCACTGGTTCAGGCCCCTTATGAAGTTTTGTGCAAATTGACACTTTATTTATATCACTGCGCGTGTAGATGAGATTAAAGAAGAGATTCATTCATGCTATAATCTCATAGAGGAGGACCTAGAAGAAATAACTAAGGACTGGCCTACAGATCTCCTTATCCCTGTTGACCCTGCAGAATTGTTCGATCCCGAACTAATCGATAGCCTGGAGGCCACTCACGAAGGGCATGATACACCTGGAACTAGTAGGAGGAAGAAGACAAAAGAGGTACAGAAGATGAACAACACATCTGAAGAGACTTCTTTAGAATCACCTAGCGGAGGAGGTGATGACGAAGTAGACAAAGAAGAAAACAATGGGGAAGAAGACAAGTAGAAGCAAGGTGAAGTAACACCACCTAGGGATCTCGTTGATGAGGCTAATACATCCAAGAAAAGAAAGGTTTCCCCCACAAAACCTACATCATGGAAGAAATACAAAGCTAGTAAAACCACAATGCAGACTGTTCTCATGGTCGATGACTTTGACTTCATCATCTCAGCTGTAACAGACACCTCGCAAGACATTTTTGCAAAATAATGAAGCCAAACAAGAATCCATGTATGATATAATTGAAACAGAACTAAGAGGGGTACAACAGGCCCTTCAATCCAGTCGCGCAGTGTCCACTGCACCCCCACCATCAGAAGCATCGGAGTTGGGTGATGAGCCCACCCAACTCCACAAACTAGTTGATGTGACCGAATCTCACCTTCGTCATGCACAGGAAGAAACAGAACAGGCCACAGTGGCCCTGAAGAAAGAACAAGAGGAATTGATAGAGCAATGTCGAGTTGCACAACAGGAGAACAATGACCTCCACACAAAGTTCAAAGAGGAGAAAGCGCAGATCCAGCAAGAGAAAGAATAACTGCTCGCGAAATAGGTTGAAGTAAAAGAAGCAGTCAACAGAGCACTTTTCTCTGTGATGGGCTTTGAGCCAAAGGCATAAGACCCAATGGAGCATCAGGTAGCGAAGCTTGCTGGAGCCATCCAACAGCTTCAACAGAGAATAGTAGATCTAGACCTACAAATAGTACCAAGCACCCCACAGGACGTGCGAGACCAAAGAGAAGCCACTGCCTTGAGCACAATTGAGAGGATCATAGAATTAGTTGTGGAATGTAAACAACTTAGCAGTATAAGTGCGCAGACTTATGAGCAACTTACTGAAGACACTAGAATCATAGCTCCAGGAGGCAAATCAGCAAGCATCAATAGTACAGGCATAGTTGAAACTCCTGTCAGTAGTTGAGAGGATGAAGAGATCCCAGGAACAACTCACTTCTCAACAGCAGGTCCATACCATATAGAGCAAAGTCATGGAAGTGACTCAGAGACTCCAACCAATCTAGGATGAATCTTGCCAACTGTTTGAAGAGATTGAAGGCCAAGGAGAAGAACTGGAACAAGTAGTCACTACATTCAAACAACGCTTAGAGGGACCTATGAATGAGGTAGTTATTCAGGAGTTTGTCGACCAGGAGCCCTTGGCGAAGCAACAGGTTGAAGTAGCTCGATCCAAGCTCGAGGATTTTGAGGTAGAGTTACCTATATCAGAGTGACTCGGGATGAGTCAAAGGTGATTTTTTGGGGCTTGTTGGCCCTTGAACAAGTTTTGGAGATCTTTGGTTAGGTTTGACCTATTTTGGGACTTCGATAGGCTGTCGAAGGTGGAGCACAAGATGAAGTGGAGATCGTGGGATCTCGGCCCCCTTTTAGGGATTTTTGGGTTTTGGGCTTATGTAACAGGTATGGGGATGTCGGCCCATGGGTTTACCCATTTTTAGGCCCTTTTGCAATATATAAATAGAAAGCTAGGAAATGAAAAGAAGAGTCAGTTGATAGTCGATGGCTAAGTACCCTTTTGGCCAAGTGCAAATCTGATCTAAGTGATTTGGCTTTGTGCACACTGTGTAAGACTTGCAGAGCTAAGTGCAAGTGATTGTAAGAGACTGTGTAAAGGCTCTGTGCTGTAACCTATCTCAGGGAAGGAGGATCTGGCGAAGTTCCCATAGATCTCATGTCCTATGCAGAGTAGGATCTTATGGCTCTGTGCATGTAGATGATTGGCAAAAGATAATAAAGAGAAGAAGAGTTGGTGGACGTAGCCCTAGCTTGGGGGTGAATCATGTATATCCTGTGTTATGGTTGTTTTGTGATTTATGGTTGTTTTATGGTTCATATGATTTATGCTTAGTACAGTAATGTATGTTTCAATGCATTTTATATGATAGCTTAGTGCCTAATGATGTGAATAAGATGCTAGATCTGACCTATGTTGATGTGCTTAGTGCTTGAATATATTAGATATGGGTGAATCCAGCGTTGCTCTGTAATTAGGGTTTTATATGTGAAGTGAATACTATGAACGCTAATTGCTAAGTTCTCTATTAAGGTGTTGTAATCACAGATTTGCATCCCAGCTAAGTTTGCAAACATCTGAGTCCTGCAACGACCCCTGCCTCTACCTTGGGTGAGACTTCATCTGCTTCACAGGTGTTACCGAAAGGGCCGGTAGTTACATTTTTGTTGGTGCGTGGTTGAAGCGTTGAACCCTGGGTCTGCCCCTGTGAAAATACTAACCTAGTATTAGATTGGCATTTATCACATCAAGACATCACTACATACACATAAATCATCAAACATCAGTCAAAACATATATATTATACATCATAACTCCATCACAAATATCAACACATGTAAACATCACAAAGATCCAAAAGATGTATATCCATATATATATATCGGTCAAAGTATCAAATGTTTTTTACAAAAGTACAACATATACATCGCCCGTAGGCAAGTGAGTCCCCTCACCCCTATAGGTACAAAATGGGTACCTCGTACCCTATACAAAATGGGTATCAAACTACCCTGTACAAAATGGGCTTGCAGGCCTATATAAATACAAAAAAACATAACCGGCACTCACGGTGCCCCCAGAGCTCCCCCACCAGGTCCTCTGTTAGCAAAAGGTGCCCCTCTAGCTGGGGGTCCTCCAAGTCCAGGGGGTAGTTTACCAGTCATCGTTTCCCCCGCTACAGCTACCTGACAGATCACAGTCTGCCACTTTGTAGGACCACCCACACACTGCTCCAGGACTCTCTCTTCCTAAATGTGGGACCACATGCCCTCCATCACACCATGCAACACCACTTCCAACTGATGTCGAATATCATCTATTCCCCCACCAGCCTCTACCTACATTGCACGTGATGGCCTCGCACCTGGATCATTGAACCGATGTCTCTGGACGGCCCTCGCCTCATCTGCCAGCCTCGCACCATCATCATCCCTTCGACGTCGCTCTCCTACCCACAGCTCTGCTTGCGATGATCTCACTGGCCCCTGGCGAGCCGACTCTCCAACCATATCCTCCTCTCAGCCTCAAGGCCTCACATATGCACACACAAATAGATAGAGTCAGCATCCATATATATATATATATATATAAATATGCTACACTATCAAAATCAC
>SNQJ01S0042468.1:22447-34240 GCA_010110895.2 Picea sitchensis
TTCATTAGATGCTATATCGTTCCAGTGTTTATTGACAAGTAACATTATATGTCATTGCCATTATTGCAAACATTGACTTCGTCAATATTTACTGCTATTTATGCTCATGTACATTAAATATTGATGGTCATTGATTAATGAAGTACTAACCACTGTTGCATGTACTAGTATCATTATTGTCTTGTCTCGCAAGCAGGTGCCTCTTCTGTGGTTCTTCTTCATTTGACTATCTTCTTGGTGGTAATATATGAAGGGGAAACTAACCTTAAGCCTTTGAGCCTTTTCCTTTCAAACCCCAGATTGCCAGGGACGTCTCCCTTGGGCTTAGACACCCTAAATAGAAAGAGCCCCCCATCGAGGTGACAGTGGGTGGGGAAGCTCCTGTTACGCCAATTTGACCCTTACCCTTCAGCTACTTGACCTAAACTACAAACTGCGCGATAAAAGTACATTATGCATATTAATGGAAGTACATTTTGTCCAATATCTCAAGTGGACCACAAAATCTGGCTGCTAGCATTGTACAGTTTCCCAACTTCAATGAGCTCTTCTTAAGATTCACTTTCAAAAGAACATGCTCTCCCACTTTGAATTCTCTAGATGTCATGTTCTTGTATGCATAACGCTTTTGTCTATCTTGTGTTGTTTTCAAATTCTGCTTGATTTTAACCATATGGTCTTCCATATCCTTGAGCAATTTGGGTCCAAGTATTACTCTATCGACTGAGTTATCCCAATTCACAGGAGTATTGCATTTTCTACCATACAAAGCTTCGAATGGGCTCATCTTCAATGAATCTTGATACCCATTATTATAAGAAAAATCAACTAAATGCAAACAATCTTCCCATTTAGATGTCTTATCCATCACATCCATTCTCAGCATGTCCTTAATCACTTAGTTGAATCTCTCTGTCTGCCCATCTAACTGTGGATGGTATGTTGTGCTAAAGTTCATATTTGTACCAAATCCTTTAAATAATCCCCTCCAGAAATTTGAAGTAAACTTTGTGTCTTTGTCTGAAACAATTGCCTTATGTATTCCATGCAACCTAGCAATTTACCTCATGTAAATTTCTGCAATATTAGTTGTTGTATGAGTCATCTTTACTCGAACAAGATGATAAACCTTTGTCAATTTATCAACCACTACCATTATTGAATCATGTTTCCTTGTTGTCCTGGGAAACTTAGTTATAAAATCAATGGTTACCACTTCTCATTTCTTCTATGGAATTGGTAATGGTTGTAGCAAACCCGCTGGGTGTCTATGCTCAACTTTCACTCTTTGACATTCCATACATCTAGCAATGCAATCAACAAAATCCTTCTTCATTCGTGGCCAAAATAATTGACTTATTACTGTTGCAATTGTTTTTTGGTAATCGTGATGTCCGACATATGGAGCATTATGCATTTCTTTTATACCAAATTCCTAAGTTCTCTAGAACTAGGAACATAAATTCTATTCTTTTGCATAAGTAATCCATTTTCCTTAATGTCATACTCTTTAATTTTTTGTTGTACATTTTCCTGCTGTAAACTTTCTCTTACCTATAAGTAATAATGATCTATAACAACAACATCTAAATTTTTTCTCTATAAATATGATTGATGCATGCTAATGGATGTAGCATGCATGAGATGTACTCTGCTGCTGAGTGTGCATCAACAACTTTATTTTCGTTTCCCTTGATATGCTTGATGTCAAAGTCATACTCACTTAAAAATTTCAGCCATCTCGTCTGCCTGGCATTTAATGTTGGATGTTCAAAAATACATTTTAGACCACTATGGTCTATCCTTAGTTCAAATCTCTTTCCCATGAGATAATGCCTCCACATCTTCAATGCATG
This sequence comes from Picea sitchensis, assembly GCA_010110895.2. NCBI lineage: Eukaryota > Viridiplantae > Streptophyta > Pinopsida > Pinales > Pinaceae > Picea > Picea sitchensis. The sequence continues at coordinate 24,304 of SNQJ01S0042468.1, forward strand.
AACTATGACAACAAGCTCCAAATAATGTGTGGCATAATTCATCTCATGTTCTTTAAGCTTTATGGACTCTTAATTAATGACATGTCCATTTTGAGTGAGGACTCCACTAAGTCCTTCCTTGCATGCATTTGTACATACCAAAAAATTCTCATTTGGATCAACAATCTTCAAAATAGGTGCACTAGTAAGTAATTCTATCAAGAGATAAAAGTTTTCCTCACAATTTTCCATCCATTCAATTTTAATTCCTTTCTTCTGTAAATAATTGATGGGATGAACAATCTCAGACAACCCTTTTATAAACCTCATGTAGTATCCATCTAATCCCATGAAAGGTCCGACTTCTGAAACATTCGTGGATGTTTTCCATCCTCTAATGGATTCAATCTTCTCTGGATCTACTGCTATACCTTCTTTTGAAATAATGTGCCCCAAATAATGGATCTGCTCTTGGTAAAAATAACACTTACTAAGCTTGGCATAAAGGTGATGTTCCCTCAACACTTGCAACATCAACCTCAAGTGATGTTCATGCTCTTCCTCAGACTTAGAATAAATAAGTATGTCATCCAAGAACACAATGACAATCTTATCCAGATAATTTCCAAATATGCCATTCATTAAGAACATAAAGACAATTGGTGCATTGGTCAGTCCAAATGGCACCACTACAAATTCATAATGTACATACCTGGTTCTAAAGGCTGTCTTACTGATGTCTTCTTCCTTGATTCTTACCTGGTGGTATCCTAATCTCAAGTCTATCTTTGAAAATATCTTCTCCCCTCATATCTGATCAAAGAGGTCATATATTCTGGGTAGAGGGTATTTGTTCTTCACCGTGGCTTTATTCACCTGTCTAGAGTCAATACAGAGCCTCAATGTTCCATCATTCTTTTTGACAAAGAGTACTGGTGCTCCCCAAGGTGAAACACTTGGGCGTATGTACCCTTTCTTCAACAATTCTTCTAGTTGCATTTGTAATTCTTTTAATTCTGGTGTACTCATTATGTAATGATTTTTTGATACTGGGTAGCTCCCGATACTAAATCAATAGAGAAATGTATCTCTGTCTTTGGTGGAAATAATGGTATTTCTTGGAATACATATTCAAACCCTTGCAATACCGAAAAATCTTCAAGGCTTGACCCTTTTGTCTTTTCTTTCTCCTCCACATGAGTTGCATACAATTGACATCCTTTTCTGAAACACCTCTTCATCTATAATGCTAGATTTTCCCTTATAGAGATGGGTCTTGGAATTCCTTCACAGTGCTCTGATGCCCTTCTTCATCAAAGCATGTAAATGTCTTGTTATGACAATCGAGGACAACATGATTCCTGTCCAACCAATCCATTCCAATTAAAATATAATAAGATCCCAATGGTATAATATTTAGATCAACATTAGTACTTACTCCATTAAGATTTATTGGACAACTTCTTTGTCCAATAAATTTACTTTTTTGAACAACTTATTAATACTCACCCCATCCAAAAACTAATTTGTCAAATAATAACAATCACACCATCATTATAATTAAAAGACTGAATTGTCAAATAATAACAATTGCATTATCATTATAATTACTATGCTTATGCTTATGCTTATGGGTACATGATAAATTCCACATTCTCACTCAACATTGAAGAGGAGATACAATTCTCAAAGTATTTTAAACATTTGCACTAATATATTAATCAAAAGCTAAAATTCCAAATCACAAACATATTTGAAAATGTACACATTCACATAAATAATTAAGTAAAAACATAAACTCAAATAACACATAAATTCTTCTAATGGCGAATACAACAAACACCGAAATTTCACCATTATAACAATCCGTCAAAACCCAAATAAGATTGCCCAACTTAAAAAATACTTCATTGAAAAAATTGTTCATTTAATACAACTGGTATTTACTTTTTTCGAATATATGTTTTGTTATAATTGCAAGTAAATGAGAGACATCGTAATTTAGTTTAAAAATGAGTGAATACATATTTTTTTTTTTATGATACCATTTTTTCACTTATTAAATTTTCCATAAAATATTATAAATTATTATAAAAAAGTTTACATTAGAAGATTAAAGAAATAAAAAGAGGTATAATAAATTCTAAATATAAAGTAAAGTAGTTTTTATAAGTTTTTTTATAAATTCATAAATGTATATAATTTAATATTTTTTATTAATAGTTTCTATTTTATTTTGAGAGACTATATTGTTAATATAATTATGGATTTAATGAGAACTATAATCTTAAATGAAAATTTTAGTATTAAAATTTTATTTTTAGTCTAAAATAATAAATCAACCACTATATTAGATTTTTTTTTTTTTTCCAGAATAACACCTCTTTTTTTTTTTTCCAGGAATAACACATTTCCTATCTAAAACTATAACATTTTTGAAACTATAACCTAAAAAATTAATAGTTTAAGTAACTCATTTTTAAAAAACCCCAAAAAAATGTTTTTAAATAAAATAAAATAAAACAAAACTCTTTTTTAAACAAGAAATTATATAAAAAAAATAAATTAAAAAACAAAAACAAATAAAAAACAACACCCCACCCCACCCCACCCTTTTTTAAACCAGAAATTTATTAAAAAAATAAATTAAAAAACAAAAATAAATAAAAAGCAAATTAAAAATAAATAAATTAAGGAGATTATTGGGATCCCACCCCACCCCATCCGTCCTACCCACACACCCCCCTTTCCTACATGCATTGGCCTTTGAGGTGGTGGGGTGAGAAAAGGGGGCTAGGGTAAGGGTAAGGGTGAGGAATAAGAGTTTGTAGGGTGGGGAAAGAGGCATGTGATTTTGATAATTGCCCCATTTAGAATTTAGAATTATTATTTGTTTATTTTTATATATATATATATTTTTTCTAAGGAAGAATGAGAGAGGAGTAGCTGTAGGATAAGAAGTAAAATTTTTCAATTTTATAATGAAACATTGTAATATACCTTTAGTAATGTATACTTGATTTATATTGGATTGAGATCAAAATGAAAGAATATAATATTGTAATTTTTTTTTTTATAATATTAAATGGAAAGTGTTATAGTGAAAATCAAACTCTATTAATGAATCAAATGGTGAAAAACATTGTAATGTATGATCTGTAAATTGTTATGGATATTTCATTGGAATAATTCCTCACAACATGTATATTCCATTGGAACAATTCCTCACAACAGATCCTATACTATTATGAAATATTAGATTATGCAATTTATTTCCTTATATCTCATATTAGTTATTACTAGCTTATTGTTTAGATTTATGAAAATAACTAAATACAAAAATGAAAGAAATGATAAAAAAACACACTACCCACACATAAATGAACACAAGATATATATTGGGAAACCCAATATGGGAGAAAACCTAGCTAGAAGGTAAGGCATATGCTCCAATCTCTTTTATTCAATTATGGAAATGGAGATACAAAGAAAGAGACACTAGCTATGGAGTTGTCTTTGGCATTATGGCCTTCATGACTACTACATAATCTTTTCTCCCTTTGTTATGCTCTCAAAGTACCACTCCTAGATGCTCTGCTCAACTATGGAACATATACAATGCTCAAGAATGGAACCCCTTTCTCCTCCTAGTGGCTCGATATTTAACATAGATCGATAGCTGTTTAGGGTTAGGGTTTTGACTTCCTCAACCCTCAACCAGTGATAAGGTTTGGACCTTCTAGAATTTTCTTGAAAACACACATGTGGCTAGCCCCAAATATTTGAGTAATAGGGGTTGTTGTAGCATCCAATCATACCATGGTGGTCAACAAGGTAGGTCAAATTGTGGAAGGCATAACTTTTGCATACACAATCTGATTGAGGTGTTGTTCACACCATTGGGAAGGTCTCAGAGCATAGAACAACATTGAGGGTGTGTGTGCAAGTTTCACACTGTAACCCCCCAAAATTCCATTTAATTCCTCAAAAGGGATTTTGAAGGTTCCAGACCCCAATTTTCCAAATTGGGACTTGCCACTAAAATGGCCTTACAAGCTGATTCCTCCAATTTTTTCCACAAAAAGAGTGCCAATATAGATGACAAGTTATATGATGATCCAATTTGGATCAATGTGCATAGCAATAAAAAGTGTTTATAATGGTGGTATCTTATCTTTAAGAAGAGATTGGATTTTTACATTCATTTGAAAAAATACCATAGAAGAGGATAAAACTATATTTTAAAATGATGTCAAAAAGACCAAAGAAGAAGAAAAACTTAAAATGTAGGAACCCTAACCCTAACACTATTAACGTTGAATATAAATGTTGAGCTAGATGATCAACATTATTTGAAAAAATGGGGAGCTTTAGTGAAGATCATAATTTTTCACTTGATGTTATATTTAAGGTAATCTTTAGATCATTACAAAGAATATCAACAAGCTACTAAATTGGTTCTTTAGTTGTTGGGTGTAATTACCTCGAAAAAAACATTGGAAGACATTGAAAATGTGTCAAAAAATCATGATGGGGAATTTGTGAGTATCAGGACCATTTTGAGATGCCTTGGTTGGATACCTAGAGTAATAATTAACTTGTTGTACTAGGTGCAGGTTAAGATATTGTTTTGGGATAGGTAAATAACCATAGAGGAGAACAAAGGATCTGAAAGTAGGGTTGGTGTCTAAAGACATTGTTGCACTGAATCACAAATGATCTTCATGATCTGATGGTGATAAATCAATCTGAGGGACCATCTATAAATAGGTTTGGACACGGACCAAACCAATAACCACAGGATTTGTAACTGTCCATGAAAAGTGGATTTGAAATCCAAATGTGGACATGGTCAACCATATTTAGTTAGCAGTCAAACCCAAGAATAGTCAACTCCCTTAATCCGACAAGGTGAGGTTTACCAAGGAACCCAATGTTCCAACACACCCCGATAAACTCATATTTGAGGAAAACAAATTACATATCACACAACTCCCCTTCGTTAATTTGTTCTAACTACCAAAGATGATCAAACACAATACAAAAACACTCCTAAAGAAGTCTAAACATTATTACCATTAGTGATGCTATTTTTTTTTTAATGAAATACTCTTAAGGAAGTCATCCAATGCAAAAACTACTATCCAAAACACAGTCCAAGTTGACTAGTTGACTTAGACAACAAGACAACATGGGCCAATTGATCAATCAAATAAACAAGAAACAAACCAAGATAATCACTCTCTGTCAATCCAATAGTCTATGTCAATACAAACAATATCTGTATTAGGTAGGTACAATAAGTAGTGGTACTCCCCCCCTTAAACACAACCGAGGGATCTATAAGTAGCAGTAATAGTTCTTGTTGAAAACACATGTCGACAGAAAAGACAATTGAAACTGAGTCAAAACTCCATTAGGATTTCATCTCTGGTCAAACCTTAGTCGACCATGCTAAATGAATCAATGACAAGAGAGAGGAACATTGTACATCCATACAATCAATGATACACATATGTATGAAGTCTCAAGCATATGTTCAGATGATTCCACGACAATTGATCAATCCAAACACAATATACCTTGGTAGTCGACATTGGTCCATGGTTCTGTCTTTTGCGTCTCTTTTGAAAAGTTCTGAAAGCATTATTGCCATTATTCTAAGAATACCGATTCCTAGGAAAATTTCTTTAAGGGTGATGACACAACATAGAATTCTATTCTAGATGATCAAATAATGCGGGATCAGTGTCTAGTTGACTCTCAAGGGAGACCAACCTGGAAAATCAACAACAACGTCATCGGTAACATCATTCTCAAATTCTGTCATGTTAGGAACAACCAAATTTTCAATACAATCAACCGTAGATTGCTCTTCTAGCAAACCAGTCTGAACTCCACCTGTGACAAATAAAACTTCCCCGGTTGCAGCAAGTCCAGGTGTGGGAAGTGGGGAAACAACAACATCATATCCAAGATTTACTTTAGATTTCTATATCTTAGGGGCATTAAGGAAAACAATTCCATGTCCATTCTTCCCAAGTCCTCCTCTGGTATCTCCCATTTTTCTCAGCAGTTGGAACCCAATACCTGTAGTGTGTTTTTCAAAGCTAGGAGAAACAACACAATGATTAGTCTTGTTGTTCCCAAAGTTGAATCTAGTTCGACTCGACTTGACTCAACTTGGGATGGGTTGATTCAAAATGACTTGAAAAGTCTTCGTCAAGTTGATTTGACCATGCTATGGCACGAGAGGATGGGACAAATTGGAGAAAAATGACTTTGAGTTATGCGAAACAAAGGTCTGGTCGAATATTTTCTTGAATGTAATTTAGAAGTCAATTTTTGTGAACATTGTATATGTGGAAAACAAATTCAGGCGAGGTTCCCATCTGGAGTGACAAGGGAAAAGAGGAATCTAGAATTGGTTCATAGAGATGTGTTTGGCCTTGTTTCAGTGCCTTCACTTGGTGGATAGACTTATTATGTCTCCTTTATAGATGATTTTTCCATGAAGACATGGATATATTTATTAAGGAAGAAATGAGAGGTTTTCAAGAAATTAAAAGAGTTTAAGTCTTTTGTGGAAAACCAGACAGATAAGAATATCAAGGTGCTAAGAATTGACAATGGTGGTAAATTTTTTGGAAAGGATTTTGAGTAGTTTTGCAAGTAGTGTAGCATAACATGCCAAAACACCACACTATATACCCCTCAACAAAATGGAATTTCCGAAAGAATGAGCATAACATTGATGGATAAGGCAAGGAGCATGATCAGTGGTGCTGGGATCACACAAGAATTCTAGGTAGAGGGAGTCGACAATGCAAATATTTGGTGAATATGTCTCCTTCGTTAGCACTAGTTGACTCGACTCTACATGAGGTATTTTCTGGTACGAATCCTTTTCTTTCACATCTCAAATTATTTGTTTGTGATGCATTTGTGCATGTTTCTAAGGAAAAGAGGAGCAAGTTGTAGAAGAAGGAATTCAAGTGTATTTTCTTTGGATACAAAGAATGAATGAAATGATATAAGATCAGGGATCCTGCATCAATGAGAACAATGTACATTAGAGATGTGGTCTTGAAAGAAGTTAGACGAAAGTGAGAAGGAAGTCCAAGTCTGAAGTGGTTCAAACAAAGAATAATATAGAGAAGGTGAGGTTTGAACTAAGGAACGAATAAGATGATGATTAAGATGAGTCAATTGAATTAGATTAAGAGGTGGAACAACCGACCCTAGTCATAAGAAGGTATGAACGAGTAAGAAAACCATTTGAAAGGTATAGTCCACTCGACTTCCCTTACACATCTTTTTAACTACCACTAATGATGATCCCAAGTTGGTCAGGGAATCATTTGACTCAATAGAGGCCAAACTCTAGAAGGATTCCATGGTCGAAGAGATGGAATCCTTGCATAAAAATGAGACATGGGATTTAGTCAAATTACTTAGTGGAAGAAATACTATTGGTAGAAAGTGGGTATTCAAGAAAAATATGAACACATCAGGTCAAGTAGAGAAATTCAAATCTCGACTAGTAGCAAAAGGATATTCCCAAGTTGAAGGAGTCAAATTCGGTGAGATTTTTTCTCATATTGCAAAATTAACTTCCATTAGAGTACTAATGTATCTAGATACAACATTTGATTTATAAATATAACAGATTGATGTGAAGACAATGTTCTTACATGGGGACCTAGAAGAATACATCTACATGAAACAACCTGAAGGATTTGTAGTAAAGGGAAAGAAATATTTGGTGTGCAAATTGAAAAGATCCCTTTATGGTCTAAATCAATCACCAAGGATGTGGTATACAAATTTTGACACATACATACTTAGTTTGGGATTTGTCAGAAGCAAAGATGATCATTGCATATATTCCAAAAAAGAAGGCGAGTGTTTCATATATGTAGCATTGTATGTCGATGACATGTTGCTGATCGAAAATAACATGGACGCAATAAAGGAGGTAAAGAAGAATATATCATCCAAGTTTGAAATGAAGGATCTTGGTGCAAAAAAATTCATTTTTGGAATGGAGATCAAGAGAGATAGAGAAACTAGAAGATCTGGTTGAATCAGAAGAAGTATATTGGAACAATTTTGAAATGCTTCAACATGCAGAATCACAAACCTGTAAAGGTGCCAATTCCTATGGGAGCAAGGCTAATTGCTAAACAGTTTCCAAAGACACATGAAGAAACAAATGATATGGCACGTGTTCCCTATGCAAGTGTTGTTGGTAGTCTAATGTAAGTGATGATATGCACTCGACTAGACATTTCCCATGCAGGGGGTGTGTTGACCAAATATATGTCGACACCTGGAAATGAGCACTGGAAAGATGTCAAGAGAGTATTTAGGTATTTATGTGGCACAAAATACTATGCTATATGCGACCAAGAGAAACTTGGAGATGACAGTGAAGTATATGTACATGGATTTTTTGGCACCAACTGGGCTGGAGATCTAGATCGACGAAGGTCGACCAATGGATATGTGTTCAAGATGTTCGACCAGTGGAGAAATCGGCTAGATGAGTAAGCAACATGCGATCAAAGCCTTGTCAGCAACCAAATTCGAATACATGGCAACAACTCATGGAAGCAAAGAAGCAATATGGCTGCAACGACTATGTTCAGGGATAAGGTTTGAGTAGAGAGATATGAAAACAAATTGCGACAATCAAAGTGCAATATTTGTGGAAAAGAACCCAATTTATCATTCCAAGACTAATAATATTGATGTACAATACCATTTCGTAAGAGACACGGTGGAAAGAAACAAGGTGCTACTGGAGAAAGTAGACTCATTGGAAAAAATAACAGACTCTTTGATCAAGTCTGTGAGTGTTGTGAAGTTCTCTTGGTGTAGAGAGGCAATGGGTATTATTGCCCTAGGTCTATGAAATTTTTTTCAAGAAACTCTCGGTTCAACAAAGAAGACAACAAGTGGGAGAATGTTGGGTTGTTATATTATTTGCAGTGAAAATAGAAGGTCGAGGTGGATCGACCGAGAAAAATTGAAGTCGAAGAGTTCAACCGAAAAGAGGTCGAAACGAAGTTGTGTGGAAACTGAATGAAGACCGGATGAAGGTCGACTGGTAATTCGACTCGTATTTGACTGTAACAGAATCCTAAGATTCACAGGATTTGTAGCCATTTTTGGGTGCCTTTCTTTAGGGTTTTTTCTACTGTAAAGTCTATAAATAAGGCATGTCGTAATTATATAATGTTAATGATCAATCTTGGATGTTCCCAAATAGGTTGTTGGTCATGTAGATGCAAGTCGAATTGGCTACAGGGTTGTTCTTGTGTAAATCAAGAGGGTATGATGTCGATTGTGTCTTAGGTGTAGACCAAGGTTAGACATGTAACCTTTTATTCTGAATGAATAAGACAACAAGAGAGAAAGACTCTCAAGGAATGATGGTTTTCCCGTTTGGGTTTCCAGGGTAAAATCTCCTTGTACTGTGTGTTTTTCTTGTCATTTGTTTTCTAGCTTAAATCTCTCTTCCTCTCTTATATTAGGTTTACCATGGAAGTATAATTTCCTAACAATTTTAAAATAATTTGACTTTATTGCGGGATTTTCTTCTAGGTTTCAAAATTATACACACACACACACCAGACTTGTAAATCCATGTTAATTCTAGATTTGTTTCTCCCCAAGAGGGATCAAGGCCCTCTAACCGATTTTTTTTTTTTAAATTAAAAAAATTCGAGAAAATGTTTGCAACGTTGAGAGATTTGATCCCTGCATGATAAGATGGATCTACAATGGTGGTTTAAAAATTTCAATTGTGTGTTGGTTAATATGAGGGAGATGTGTAATTCCTTCCATTCTCAACATGGAGTTCACTCATGGGAGGAATTACACACCACACTCCTACTAAGCAAGACACGATTGAAATGTTTTAACCATAAGAATTTTTTTACTTTCATTTGAC
>SNQJ01S0042468.1:38582-50943 GCA_010110895.2 Picea sitchensis
CCCTCCGAAATCTACCTAAACCACCACCCAATACCGCTATTTCCCCGCTAGCACTCCTCTTCTCCCTACTCAACACCTATATTCCACACTCTCGATACCTCTCGCCCCTTGCATCTACTTTCCCCCTCTCACTACACGTCACCTCCCACTTATACTTCCTCTCTCACCACATGCCACCTGTCCCCTCATTCTCGATACCGTTCACCTCTCTGCCTATGCTTCCCTTCTTCCTACCACTTACACTCCTACATCCACTCATCCCATCCCCCTATTGGACACTTGTCCCCACATCACCCTTTTCGTAACCAATCACATCTTCCCCCATGACCATTTGACTGACAACTATCCCATAACGAGCCAATGTTGAGCTGAGGTGTCAAACTACCACCGCATCACCCACCTTCAACCGCAAGTTTTTCTCCCTGCAAAGTTATTCGAGGAGACATATAGAAAATTTTAAGGGACATTAAACATAGCTCGTGGAGGAAGTTTCAACCTTATTCCAGATGTCAGATGACTCGAGACACCTAGTAACAGAGGATCAACAAGCAATCAACCATCTCTAGATCTTAATGCATGATACTTGCAGAGATAAGCACAATCATCGACAACTGATATCAAATTAGCACTAGAAGTTCGAATAGATCTTTGAAATTCTCATATTTTTTGTAATTAAGAGATAGAGTTAGATTATATATATCCTTCTCATTTATGACATGATCCTTTGTAAACAACTTATAAATACTTTCCATTTCAGAGTATTATGGGTTTGGACCTGTTTGTAGAATAGGACTTGTAAGGCAACCCACAGAAACACCATTGTTTCAGATTTCCAGTAATACAGTGCGACAATTGCAGGATTCTTGTGACAAAATTCATTGGTGAACTGTATCTTTCTTTGTAATTTTTTTTTTCCTGTTATCACCATTGGTTCTTTTCTAAATTATTCCAAGAAGATAAGAGACATAATTTGTTTAAATGTACACTCTCTCTCCGACTTAGGAATATTTTTTATGTTTTCCACTTAAGATTGAAAACATAATTCTTAATTGCTCTGTTTTTAATTGGATTTCTAGACCTTTTCCATCTCCTCCATACATTAAATCTTTGAGGATCCAATGAATTTTCCTACCCTGCCCTGCAATATTAGTCTGTTAACATTGTATTTGATTAATTCAGATCCGTGACTCCATTTTCCCAATGGCCCATTTTCCATGTTCCTACCAAACATTTCAAACAATTTAAAAACCAAACCCTGTACTATTATAATTAGCCTAAAATTTCCAACAAACAAAGCTAAATCTTATAGAGAGATCCCTCTCTGAGTCTAGGAGGGATAGATCCTAGACTCCAAAGTGGTTTTGTGGTTCTCTGTTCATTTCTTTCTCAGCCTTGGAAATTACAGAGTGCTAACATAGTGGCGACCATACTGGGGAATGTTCCTGAGAAAAGTGTATCAAGTTCCAAATTTGATTACTGATGTTGGATAGTGATCAGACACAACAAGATTGAATTATTCAACTGACGCCTCCAAATTAGTTTCAAATTTAAATTCAAAGAATCCACTGGAGGATGACATTAACAATAGAAACATGAAAAGGCAATTTGGAAAGATCAGGTATTCAAGTTGGAATTTTATCCAAGATATTATATGCTTTATTGTTAATTATTTCTTCTCTTTTCGTGAGAATGTCAAGAAAGTTTTCCAATGTATACTGTATTTGAGAAAAGGTCATAGACCTACATTCCATTCCTTTCCTTTGAAGATTGTAAATAAAAATTATCCTCATGCTTTTGATCTTGGTCAAGACCCTTTTTCTGAAACCTATGTTGATCATATCCAACTTAATGAGCCTCAAGAGATCAAGACTAATTTTACATCTTTTGTACATACTCATGCACTCGTTAAAATTCTAGATAGATACAAGTCTCTCATCTTACCTCCTATAGTCCATGATTTCCCTAAAAATTATTACAAATATCTTTCCAGGTTTGATGGAGAATATGGTAGCATCACTGCTGAAAAACACATTCAAGGATTTGAACATTTTCTTGACCTTTTTGAGGTTGAAGAAGATGATGTCTATATCAATATTTTTTCTCTATCTTTGTAAGGTAAAGCTAAAGATTGGTTCAAAAATTTGTCAAGTGAAAGCATGTGCGATTTCAATCATTTTTTTAAAGTCTTCCTTAATAAATGGGTGATCAAGATGAATCCTTTTCTGATTTTAGAAGAATATGATCATTTGAAAAGACAACCAGGAGAAACAGTGCAATAATTTTAAGCCAGGTTCAATCAAGTCTACCATTCAATGCTTGCTGATATAAAACCTCCTCCCGGTTTATCTCTCTTACACTAACTAGATTTCTTTGATCCAGAAATGGCATTTCATTTAAGAGAAATGAATACTACAACACTTGAAGAAATACAGAATAGTGCAATAGGTGTAGAAGCTATTTTGTTGATAAAAAATTCAAATTTGAAGGAAAAAGAAAAGGAAAACACAAAGAAGGAGCATATGGCATCTTCATAAGTGAAACTAGACATTCTGGCAAGCACAATGAAAGACATGATGTAAGAGATTATCGTGAGATGATCTTGCTATTCAAAAATACCATGTCCCACTTGTTGTTGAAGAAGAAAAGGTTACTGATCCTAATCATTTTACTATTAATTCTTGTTACAATAGAACATAAAATGATTGTTTTATAGATGTTTTGATGGGTATTCTTGATGATAATAGTTATATGGATGATTTACCCAAGTATGATCAATATGATGATGACTACATCAAGGTTGACTCTTCAAATAAATCAACAACATGTTTTTGGGAGGAAGAAGCTAAGTTACAACAACTCAAATATGATAATCAACCTGTGTATATTAATCATGACAACAATGAGAAAAATGCAAAAAATTTCAAAGTAAGTGAAAGATATTTTCCCTTATGTTTTGCTTCATTTCAATTTCTGAGAAAAAAACTATAAGAAAGAAGACCAGCAGGTTGTCAACAGTAGGAATGGGGAATTTTTTGATGAGTTAGTTGAGGATGTCATCTGTGATATAGAAGTTGTTCTAGCTCCGGAATTGAATCCCCTGAGGTACATTGATTTTCAAATCACAGATGAAAGTTTAGAGCCTGAACCAGATTTTGAGTTAATGCAAAATAATTATGTACCATTAATATTTAATTCATTTTAGTTTTTAAAGAAGAATCTTGATCATGTCCTAAATGATAAGCACATATAAAATTATGAAGTTTCATTGGAACCAGTGCAATAGTCATCTCAGTTTCTACAGGATCCAATAGATGATGTTTTGGATGATCTGTGTAGTCAAGGTCCTGTTCCATTTTCTAGCTATGAGATTAAAAGTAGTTATGACATAGAATTGGTTAGGCAACTAGCTTCTTGGTCTTGTTCAACATGAGCCTCACTACAAAAATCTTCTGAAAATTTGCAGTTAAATCATAAGTTGTACGATGATATAGATAACATATGTGCAATACCCAATTATGACCTTGAATTTGCTGAATAATTTAAACACCAAGAAATAGGTCATGTTTATCATGATCCCATAGCTATCTATATGGAGGAGTTTTTCATTTCATAATTCCAATTGATTTCCAGTGCCTCTTTTGTTTTTCATGGTTCCAAAGCTCTCGGTTGTGAAGATCAAACTGAAAATCAATTTATAGTGCTCTTACAAGCTCTAGTTCTGAGTTTTGTTAAAAACAATGAAATAGATGAGTTATTGGATCAACTGCTGGATTGGCTTCATTGGCATTTTCCCATTACCTAATTGAGCAATAATTTCAACAGATTAGGGTAGGAGTGTGTAAATAAGCTCAACTTGACGAGCTTTCCTTTCAACAATTTTTCAATTTGATTTTCAGTTTGGTTTCACTTTTCATTTTTAGAGTACAATTCATATTTCAAAGGGAATCTGATTCAATTAAGCTTTGGAGAAGATTATGAATTGATTTTCAATCACAAAATTTTCATGACAGAGCAAGTTGCAGGTTTTGGGATTAGCCCAATGAACAAGGATACTTAGTCTACGATGTTCTTGGCACATGACAGGGAGGATGCCATCCCCATTTGGAGCCACTATTAGAGTCTTATATTTCATTAGAGCATGTCATATTTATAAGCATTAGAGCTTATCGTATGTTTATGTTCAATAATTTTACCCAACCGTTTTGCTTCTATAAGGCCAATTGTTTCAATTTGTGATTTATTTTTTAAGTCCTCATTGAATATTTCTAATGTTTCCTCATCTTTCTATTATTTTATACAAAAAATTATGAGGTTCAATGCTCTCTTGTTATGCCCATGGTCCAACTCTATGGGCTTATTCATTTCCTCTTTGATAGGTTTGATATACAATTTTCATTCCACATTATTTAGGGCCTGTTAGAGTCCTATATTTCATAGGATCAGATGGTGATTGGAATTTATTCCTTCAATGATTTTATGTGGTAAATAATATTTCATTCTGCAAATGATTTCCCAAAGGAAAAAAGGAAAGAAAACATCAGCAGGGTTTTAATTTCAAAATACGCCCTAAGTTGATCAAATTTGGTTAGTTTAGCATAGGAAAATAAAATTATAGTGGAAAGTGGCCAAAAGTGAGCTTAGCGCTTCATGGCGCCTATTTTTATCCTAAGTTTTCTATCAGATAAGACATTTTTTCTTATAGTGCCTAACTCCTACACAAGTCTCCATTGACGACACCCATCACTTGTCAAATCAACGGTCCTCAGTGCATTTCAGACCCCCACGACTTTTCTGCCTTAACGGTTGGGGGGGGGGGGGTTTCGAAAAGTGGTTTTCCCCCACCTCAGGCCCACCTAATGTGGAATGTCCTCATCATTTCATACCCCGCCTCCTAATACTACTTACCACCTACCGCCCCCTCCGAAATCTACCTAAACCACCACCCAATACTTCCATTTCCCCGTTGGCACTCCTCTTCTCCCTCCTCAACACTTGTCTTCCACACTCCCGATAACTCTCTCACCTGGCATATAATTTCCCACTCTCACTACACCTCACCTCCCACTTATACTTCCTCTCTCACCACATGCCACCTGTCCCCTCATTCCCGATACCGTCCACCTCTCCGCCTATGCTTCCCTTATTCCTACCACTTACACTCCTACATCCACTCATCCCATCCCCCTATTGGAAACTTGTCCCCAAGTCACCCTATTCGTAACTAACCACATCTTCCCCCATGACCGTTTGACCGATAACTATCCCAGAATGAGCTATCACTAAGATGAGGTGTCAAACTACCACCACATCACGCACCTTCAACTACAAGTTTTTCTCCTTGTGAAGTTATTCGAGGAGACATATGGCAAATTTTAAGGGACATTAAACAAAGTTCATGGAGTAAGTTTCAACCTTATTCCATATTTTAGATGACTCAAGAAACCTAGTGACAGAGGATCAACAAGCAATCAACCATCTCCAGATCTTAATGCATGATACTTGCAGAGATAAGCACAATAATCAACAACTGACATCAAATTAGCACTAGAAGTTCTAATAGATCTTTAAAATTCTCATATTTTTTGTAATTAAGAGATACATTTAGATTAGATATATACTGCTCATTTATGATAGGATCCTTTGTAAACAACTTATAAATACTTTCCATTTCGGAGTATTATCGGTTGGGACCTATTTGTAGAATAGGACTTGTAAGGTAGCCCACATAAACACCATTGATTCAGATTTCCAGTAATACAGTGCGACAACTGCAGGATTCTTGTGACAAATTTCATTGGTGAAGTGTATCTTTCTCTGTAAATTTGTTTTTCATGTTATCACCATTGTTTCTTTTCTGAATTATTCCAAGAAGATAAGAGACAAAATTTGTTTAAATGTACACTCTCTCTCTGACTTAGGAATAGTTTTTATGTTTTCCACTGAAGATTGAAAACATAATTCTTAATTGCTCTATTTTTAATTGGATTTATATACCTTATCCATATCCTCCATACATTAAATCTTTGAGGATCCAATGAATTTTCCTACCCTGCCCTGCAATATTAGTCTGTTAACCTTGTATTTGATTAATTCAGATTTGTGACTCCATTTTCCTAAGTGCCCATTTTCCATGTTCCAACCAAACATTTCAAACAATTTAAAAACCAAACCCTATACTATTATAACGAGCCTAAAATTTCCAACAAACAAAGCTAAATCTTATAGAGAGATCCCTCTTTGAGTCTAGGAGGGATAGATCCTAGAATCCAAAGTGGTTTTTTGGTTACCTCTGTTCATTTCTTTCTCAGCCTTGGAAATTACAGAGTACTAATAGGGCCAAAGTGTTACTTAGCTTTTCTTCTAGCTTTTTAATTTTGTCCCTAAGATTGCTATTTTCTTGAGCCTCTTCTACTTGCCTTGATTTTTTTTGTTCTTGGTTGCAGGTTAGTGCACAAAGTTGGTGGACGAAAAAGTGGCAAAGGGGTCAACATAAACTCACACTCGTAGGAACATGTGCACATTCTCAAGAACGTGCACACATTCATAATCCTATAGGTTTGAAAACACACGAACCTTCAGTAAGCATGCCACATAGGTTCGTTGGTAGGAACGTGCACACATTCTTAATAACACGTGCACATTCTTTGTGAATGTGCACGTTCCTAGGAATGCACATGCGTTCCTACTGTGCCAAATTTTTAAGGGATCGCAGATGCATTTTGTGCTCATTTTCACATTGTGCCTCATGATTTTCCCAATTGGAGAAAGAAAACATGAATAATAGAAGAGGAGAAAAACCCAGGATCTTTCCACCATGTCCATTGCAAGAAAGGTATGGTCGATGTTTTTTCATTTCCTCTTAGCTTTGCAAAAAATAGAAAACAATTAGTCATGGGAACTTATGGATTTAAATCTCAATGACATTGAACACTTATTACCTAGGTTCACTACACATAATTAATACTTGAATGTAAATATGTCAACAATTCACTAATCTTGTATAGGTGTTTTTCAAGTTCATTGTAAAGATAACACATCGTTTTTGTTTTTTTTACACAAAATTATGTTAACAATTTTGTTGGGATAAAATGAAATTGTTGTTTGTAATAAATTTGTCATAAGTCCACTTATTAAATTTCCTTTTTAAATTGCAACATATATTATAAAATGGAACCCGGAGACAATGTAAATAGCCAACCAACAGACCAAGGAGAGGAAAACCCCAACCCACCACAACCACCCAAATTAATGAGGGGTTTGACACATTAAGAAAAAATGTAAATAAATTAAGGGGCATGATAGAACCAAGCAGAGAGTCCTTAACCACTTCATTGGACGTTGAGGTCCATTGCAAGTGCCCAAGGGAAATTGACTTCTATTTCTGAATGTAGGGCAAGAATGTTTGAGTATTATAGCATTGGATTGGATAGAAATGAAGTTGGAGACTTGGGTATATCAAAACAACAATTGATGTCTATTTTTATTGATCCTTGATCTCAACAAAAACCACCCATGACCAAGAAATACATTTTCATTGACTGGTGCATCCACCCACAAATTAGTCAAAACTGGATGAATATTTAGTACATGGTATTTGATAAACCTCCTTACAATAATAGGGAGGTGTCTTTATGTTTTTTGCGAAAATTGTGGGTTGAATTTGTTTTGGGTCAGCATGTCAACTACTTTGACATCAATGACTTCCATGGGGTGGGTCAAGGGTCCACACAAAACCGAGAGCATGCTAGGCGCGATCCCATGTTAGGTCCTTGTCCCCCCAGGTGAAGTCCTAACCCTTCTTCTCAACATACTCCTGTTGCATAGAGCTTGCAACATGTACAATTACATATATCATCATTGAATTGATGCCTAGTGCAACATGGTATCTTTGTTGCACTATCTCGACAGGAGGTGCCTACCGATGAAATTGTTAGAGGGGTTGGAGATTGACCCCGTACAATAGAGTGGAGTGAGGAGAGGGCACATGGACATAAAAGTTGTCCATGTGAAACTCACAGATGCTCAAGTAGTGGGAAGACCTGCTATGGGCCTATGGAGTCAAGTTGACAACATAGCTTCATGGAGGAGGTTAGTATCTTAACCATCTCTATGTTATTCATTGTTATATATTTATATGGTATTCTATGTATTTATATTGATATTTTATTATATGTTGTTTTGCAATTGTTATGTCTATGTAGCAGACTCTCTACACCCATGGATGCATTAGTGTATGTCTCCATGACTGATGCAGCAGTAGAGGTAACCTACTAATTTGGTGTACCCCATACACATGTATGTGTCACATTTGATAAATTCATGATGGCCATTTCTTTATGCTATGACATCCTCAAATTTTTAATGTTATTATGTTTCAATAGGTTGTGGGACTAGATGATGTCGAGGAATGCCCATCTGGGATGGATAAGTCACCTGCATCATATGTATCATGTGTAGAGTTAAATATCATTTAAATCTCAAATTTTTTGTATTTATATTGTTGAATTTTACTATTTGGTACTAATAGTTCAATATTATTAATATGTATGTAGGTTGCTAACATATTTTCTAGTTATAGTACTAGTCCACTCCCTGGGCACCTGGCCTCTACTCATGGGTTACCTTACTCTAGGACAAGGGAGTTTCCATCACTTGTATAGCCTATGGGGGTCCATTTTTCCCCATCCCCAACATATTTATTATTTGGTGCATCCTCAGTGGATGCACCCACAAGCCACCCATTTGCACCACCTCTTCCATTGCATCTATCCACAGTGGATGCACCCGTATTCCACCCATCCCCACCACCATTTACATTGGCCCCATTCACCGAGGCTACCACAATAGAGGTTTCCTTAGAGCAGGTTGTACAGTCGAGTGCTCCACTTTCCAACGACTCTCCATCGAGGCTCGAGATATTCACGATGAGACAATGTGTTGATGATAATTTTTTATGTATCATGAATTTGATTTTATGTATATTTGTTTAATTTTGATGATTTGATCCTTGTAACTGATGTAGGGTGGAATTACTAAGCGATCAGGGTTGCGGAGGAGGGTAACACCCTCATGATTGTCAGTCCCATATGCAGTGAGTTGTCTTATGTTAAATTACGAAGTATCATTTTGTAAGTATTTTAATTCATTGTGGAAAAAAACTTATAACAATGTTTTTTCTTTGTGCAGTCTCCAGAGCGACGAAGCACGCCCARACCCAAATTCACTCAAGGTGATTCTTCAAGCAAGATGATAAATATATATTTCTAGGATTCTTCTAATGGCGGCGAGGGTCAATGATTGACCAATTACTATCATTTTGTATCTAGGCCACCATATGGMTATTTTTTTTATGTTAGGGTACTTGCTGCCATTTTTTATATTGGGAATGAGGTGCCATTTTGTAAAAAGTGTACAATTCATATGATGTTGAATACACACACACACACACACACACACACACACACACATTTTATGACACCTTTTTTTATGAATCTGATTGTTTCTTCATTTTATGTGGATGAATGTATGAATTTCAAAGTGTATGAATTTTATGTGTATGAATGTATGATGGTTTTCTAAAGTGATTTTAAATACTTGTGTTACACATTAACAAATATATTATGGTGGAAAATATTGATAAGTTCTAAATCCATAAGCAATTAATGGTTCTCATTACCTAAATTTGACAAAAGGCTGAAGTCCCATCCTAGTTAGGACTCCTTGAACCAATAGTAACAATCATGTAGGAAAACATAATCACAATAGAAATAAGATAGTTGAAACCTCACATTAATCTATCCAAAATGAAGCATGGTTCATTATAATTGCAATAACAACATGTTACAAAGGTTTCTTAATACAAAATCAACACATAAAATATGAGTGCACAATAAAGCCTCACATCAAATGAAAATATACCTCAAATTCTCCATTAAGCTTTCCAAAATGTTCTACAATGTATCCCAAGAGCAGAGCTCCTAAATCCGTAAATTATCCACCCTTTACAATGGAGAGAGATAATTCTTCTTTATAGAGTGTCTCTTCTCTTATGCAAGAAAATATTATTATTTGTTAACTAACTCCATGACAAGTCAAATAAATATTATAACAATGAATTAGTTATATCTCTCCTCAATCCATGTTTGACCATGTTAGAACATGTGGACATTAGCATCTCCAAATAAATTTTCCCTCATCCAAAAATAGTAGTAGTATACACAAAATAATTCTCATGAAGGGACACACCACCAAAAATAGGCATCAAGCAAATTCAAGTGCCAAGTGTCCACATGAAATGTTCCCTCCAACAATGTGAATGCATGCAACCATTCCACATGTGTGAATTCCAAGGTATCCAACTCCAAAGATGAATGTGAAAGATGTCAAGTGGATGGGGTGTCCAAAACAAATTATGTGATAAATTCCTTGCCTTGCCTTGCCTTACCTTTTCTTTCCTTGATTTCCTAGCCTTGTCTTGCCTTTCATTGCCTTGATTTCCTAGTATTGCCTTGCCTTTTCCTTGCATTTCATTCCCTTAACTTTCATTTCCTTGCCTTGTATTACCTTGCCTTAACTTTCTATCCCATGCCATACCATACTTTTCCTTGAATTTCTATGCCATTCCTTGCCTTTCCTTCACTTGTCATGTCATTCCATGTCATGATTTTCCATACCATTCCATGGCATGTTTTTCCTCTCCATTCCATGCCTTTCCATGTCTTGCCTTTCCATGCCA
Organism: Picea sitchensis; assembly: GCA_010110895.2. Lineage (NCBI taxonomy): Eukaryota > Viridiplantae > Streptophyta > Pinopsida > Pinales > Pinaceae > Picea > Picea sitchensis. Next base: position 49,318 of record SNQJ01S0042468.1, read on the forward strand.
TGCCTTTACATGCGTTGTCTTTCCTTGACTTGACATGTCATGCCTTTCCTTGCCTTGCATTTCCTTTCCTTTCATTTCCTTGCCTTGCATTTCCATGCCATGCCATTATTTTCCATGCCATGACATGGCTTGCATTGTCTTTCCTTTACATGCCATGACATGCCTTTCCATGCCTTTCCTTTCCNCCTTCACTTGTCATGTCATTCCATGTCATGATTTTCCATACCATTCCATGGCATGTTTTTCCTCTCCATTCCATGCCTTTCCATGTCTTGCCTTTCCATGCCATGCCTTTACATGCGTTGTCTTTCCTTGACTTGACATGTCAAGCCTTTCCTTGCCTTGCATTTCCTTTCCTTTCATTTCCTTGCCTTGCATTTCCATGCCATGCCTTTATTTTCCATGCCATGACATGGCTTGCATTGTCTTTCCTTTACATGCCATGCCATGCCTTTCCATGCCTTTCCTTTCCTTTCCATGCCATTCCTTGCCTTTCCATGCCTTGAATTTCCATTCCATGCCTTGTCTTGTCATGCCATGCCATGCCTTGGTCACCTCAACACTATAGCCATTTGGATATTGCATAGATCATATCCATGCATATACATTACACATTTCATAGGAGAATCCTTTTTCTGTATTAACGTTCAATTAAGAAATGTGTGTTTATTTACACGATGACTTGCATCTATTATACATTCACAACATAATTTTGAACTAGTATCCACATACCAAAGTTCCACATTTCAATTTGCATGTTTAAAAAAATCACAAAACTCTCATCGTCATAAACACATAACAATAAAAATTATATCCTGCAATACATAAATAGATCCAGATGTGTACATATCGAATGCTTATATGATTATAAATGAACCCAAAAAATACTAAGCAAAGAATCACTAAGATAAGTAAAAATGAAAGTTCTAACCTTCTAAGGCCAAAATATAGGTTGTTACATTTAAAAATCCATAGAACACAACTATGATCTAAATTAGACTAATCCCTCCTTGCATGTCTTTCCATGTAGCTTCCCATTTTAACCTATACAACAATAAACATATGGCTTTCCATAACATTATGCAAGGAAAAATTCAAATCAAAATGTGGAATGCAATGAAACAAGAATCACAAAAGAAGGAATATTTCTCATCCCAAGAAATTAAAAACATTTTTTCTAGGGACATATGACTTAAAATTATATTAGAAATTTCCTTTCCATCCAATGAAGTGCTTTTGCCTTTCCATGTCTTGCCTATCCATGCCATGACATGGCATACCTTTCCATGCCTTTTATTTCCTTGCCATGCCATGTATTATCTTTCCAAGTGATGCCTTGCCTTGTCATGCCATGCCATGTCATGCTTTCCTTGCCTTGCCTTTCCTTTACAAGCCATGACTTGCCATGCCATGGCCTTGCCTTTCCTTTCCAATCCATGCCTTGACATGCCATTCCATGACACAACTTTTCTTTCCATGCCTTGTGATGCAGGAGCATAGGCTCATGAAAGTGAAGTCACCCATGACTTCATCAAAGTTGAGTGAATCAAAGGAGACCTAGGGTCTCACACTTGTGTAAATTGTTATTTTGGATAATGGACAAGGATTCTAGATCCTTTCCACTTG
>SNQJ01S0042469.1:3207-54089 GCA_010110895.2 Picea sitchensis
TCCCACGTGTAGGCATTCTCGCACCCTAGCTATAGAGAAACCTGCGAACATCTCGCACCCTAGCTATAGTGAAACCTGCGAGAATGGGTCATTCTCGCACCCTGCCTATATAGCAACCTGCGAACTTCCTTTTTTATAAGGTTTTTTACATAGGAAAATGCAACTTCTTTTCTTAGGAAAAGTTATTCTCCCTTCTCTCTTTAGGAACTCAGGCCACTGACCCCTCTGAAGGCAACAGATAGGTTTACATAATTAACAATCATGGGGATGACGAAAATAATGTGTAACACAGACGATACAACAACCCATCCTGAAGATGGAAATTATCAACAACTGCATTTGCCCCCAACATTTGGTAGGTGGTGGCGAAGTTCGGGTCTTTCTCATAGAGTTGGGGCCATTCAGAGGTCTCATGGCCACAAGAGTCTAGCACCATGGTGAGTTCCGCACTGGTGGTCTGTTGAGGCAGTCAGCGACGTGATTGGTGCTTTTTGTTTTATACTTGATGTTGAGGTGGAATTACTGCAAGTATGTGGACCACTTTTGATGGTGGTCATTTTGCAATTTTCCTTGTGTCAGCATGAACTGCAGTGGTTTATGATCAGTGTTGATGACTGTCTCCTTCCCAAGAATGTAGTGTCTCCACTGGTGACAAGCTTGCACAATGGAGTACATTTCTTTGTCATAAGTAGGGTACTAACAGACAACATTTGATAGTGTCCCACTATGATAGGCCATGGGATGGCTTTGTTGAGTGAGAACAACACCCACAGCATAGTTGGAAGCATCTGTCTTGATCTCAAAGGGTTGTTGTAGGTCTAGGAGTGAAAGTACTGGGGCAGAGCACAAGCGCTGCTTCAAATCATCGAACTCTTATTGTTGGGTCCAACCCCACGCAAATTTCTCCTTACCACCACCCCTGGTTATTTGGCTAAGGGACCATGCAATATGGGGGAATCCCAAGACAAACCTACGGTAGAAATTAGCAAGGCCTGAGAAGCTCTGGAGCTCAGTAAGTGTGGTTGGGGCTGGCCAGTCAGGGATGACTTGGATCTTGGTTGGATCCACATTACACGATGTTGATCTATGATGTATCCCAGGTAATGGACCTTGTCCATGCCAAAGGAGCATTTTTCCAAGTTGACGTATAGGTTGTGTTGTCGCAGGGTGTGCAAAATTTGCTTAATATGTTGCAAGTGTTCGGACCAAGTATTGTTGTAAATCAGAAAGTCATCCAGATACACCATTACAAAATTATTGGTGAATGGTTGCAGGATATCATCCATCAACCTCATGAAAGTGGTTGGCACATTTGTCAAACCAAATGGCATGACCAACCATTCAAAAAGGCCTTCCTTTGACTTGAAGTCGGTCTTCCATACATCTGTATGTTCTATCGGGACCTAGTGGTATCTAGACTTCAGATCAATCTTACCGAAGTATTTCTCCCCCGTGAGTTGATCAAGGAGGTTGTCGATTCAAGGAATCAGGTATCGGTTTCTAACTGTGATTTTATTCAGAGCCTCGTAATCAATGCAGAGTTGTCAGGTTCCATATTTCTTCTATACCAACACAATTGGGATCCCACAAGGTGATGAGTTGGGGCGGATGTGCCCCTTGTGGAGAAGTTCTTGGATCTGTTGCTTGATCTGCTCATTCTCTAACAGAGAGCAATGATATACTGGCCCATTGGGAAGCGGTGCACCGGGGGTCAGATCGATGGGGTGTTGGACCTGGTATTGTAGAAGTACCCCGATAGGTGAGGAGAAGATATCTGAGTATTCTTCCACGACCTTATCTACTTGCTTCTGTTGTGTGGAGAGGTCGGTCACAGAGACCCTGGATGAGGCTGTGATCTTTCGCTTAGTCTGAGAGAGAATCACGAAGAAGACAAAATTCCCCGTCTGAGAGATGACCTTCCTTCATTTCTTAGTAGAGATCAAGGAAATAGCACTAGGTGGGACTACCTCAGCTATGCTGTACAATTTCCTGTTCAAAGTAATAATAACACTACGAGGCCTAGATTCATATACATCATGACATTTCCATAAATAAGGTTGCCCCAAAAGAACATCACAAACTTCGAGAGGAGCAACATCACACAATACCTCATCTTTGAAGGGCTTGATGTCGTACGACAGTCGGCACTGTTGGCTGACGCGGAGATCGCTTCCTTGGCAGAGCTATCCAACGGTGTAGTGTTGTGGGTGCGGTGTTGTCGATAGGGCCAACTGCTTGACGACCTATGCTGAGATGAGGTTCTTATGGCTACTGCTATCAACAATGAAGTGCAGCGGGGTGCCTTTTACCCATAGTTGTGAATTGAAGAGGCGCTCTCCTTCTTTTGGATCATCTGGTTCACTAGGTTGGAGCTTGGTGGTAGCAACGGTGGCACTGTGTTCCACGTCAATGATTTTTCTTCCCCTTTCTATTTCTGGCTCAGAGTCAGAACCTGCATCTGATTCAGAGGCTTTCACTTTGGCCACCAGCAACTGCTTTGAGTGGCAATCAACAGTGTTATGCCAAGGGCTCTTATGGAAGTTGCACCACTTCCCAGTATCTTTCTTTATTTTTCTGGTGTCCTTCTTTTCTTGCGGCTTGGAATGGTTGTCCTGATACCGTCCATATTTTCTTTGTCCTTTGTTCTGTGGGTTGGGGCTAGCTTTTCCTGGCTTTTGTTGTGAGGGGTTCCCAGGCCCAAATTGTCGCGTCTTTTGTTTGAGCTTCTGCTCAATTTTGACGGTATATCGATAGGTTGCGCCCAAGGATGAGATGTCCATAAATTCCATCTTGGTCTGTATGTATCTATGCAGAGCACTGTGATACTTGAGCACCAGATGTTTCTATGAATCTTTGATACCCATCTTGGCACGCAAGGTATGGAATATATTTGTGAAATCTGGCATTGCTTGGTCTCTTTCTTGCCGTAGTGTGGTCCATTTGGTATACAAGTCGTCATAACTTCTGACAGGGTAGTAGTGTTCCTTAATAACATCCCTGAAGGATTCCCAGGTGGTCGTGACTGTAAATAATGAGGGTTCCTCTATTTCCTTTTGCTCACAGAAGGTTTCCCACCAATCTTTGACATGGGGAATGGATTTGAGGAGCGCAAAAGTAATATTTTATCTATTCAAAAATTTATGGACAGAAAAATACCCTTCAAGTAGATTCAACCACCTTTCTACAACATCTGTGTCTATATGACCTTCAAATATAGGAATATCGAAGTTTATTTGTACCTATAAGGGGGCGGTGCCTACGCTCGAAAAAGATGCATCATCTATTGGTAGTCGCCGAAGGATTTGCGCGAAACTGTCCATCATCTTGTTCCTTTGTTGCATGAGGGCTTCCTCAATCAATAGTTTGAAAGGATCTCCTATCCCGTCATCTTTATTTTCTCCTACCATGAGAGGTCTCTTGGGCATGCGAGAGATTTTTTCCTCAAAAGAAACAAGATCGAGACCCAACTCTTTGTACTCCAACCTCGTTGGAGACATGCATTAAGACGACAAGGAGAAAACCTCTCTAATACCACTAATACATATTTTATGAGTGGAATGAAATGAATACAGATTATTAACAGGTACTTAACACAAAATAATAGAGATATAGTAAAACTGGTTTTCTACTCAATAAGGAAATAAGATGAAACTGTAAAATGCAGCAGAAATAAGCCTGTTGGAATGGTGGCAGCTTATCTCTGAGAAGAGATGTGAAGGTTGTGTTGATTCCCAAGAAGATGATTACAATGAGGCTCTGAAGACATTTTTACAATAAACAGGAATGCCAAAAACCCTATACATCCAAAAACCTAACCCTAGGAGATGAAGCGCCAAAAGTCATGTGGGCCCCATTTGGGTAAGTTAGTACATTAACTTCTTGGGGTCGTAACTTTTGCATACAATCTCCATTTTAGAGTATGATAAACCGTTGGAAAGGTATCAATCCTCCCTCCTTAGGAAGCAATGATCTCCATTGTGTTGATGTCCCCCTTCAAATGAGGAAATTTATGTTCAATTTGGCCACGGATGGGCCACTTGCCTTGGTGCAGGAGCTGCCCTGCTTTGACAAATCGATAAAGCTGGATCCTTTGATGTCGAGTGCCCTTGATCTGTGTGTCCAAAATATGATCATTGGATGTCTGTTTTATGCAGTCAGGGTTGAGCTCTATTGGTGTCAGTTGTTTTTCTACTTTTGAGGTGTCCAATAATGGTGGGAAATAAGGGCGAAGGAGATCCACGTTGAACACTGGGTGCAGGCCAAGGAAAGGAGGAATGTTGAGCTGAAAATAATTACCCCCCATGGCCTTGGTGATGGTGTACGACCCATAACGGAGTGGTCAAATCTTCTGATGGGGTCCTATAAGGCATTCTTTATACAAGTGTAACCAAACTTTGTCTCCCACCTAAAACTTATGTGGAACCCGATGTTGATCATGGCACTATTTGTACTTGTCAATGGACTTTTGTATGATATCCTAAACCTTTTGGTGGATGTGGTGGATCCTCTCAATGAACCGTGTGGATTTTTCAACTTTAGTTGAAGTAGGAGATGAGTTGGTCGAGGCGACTGCAAGGGGAAGTGCAACATCTATGGAACCCAATGGTTGGAATCCCAACCCCACCTGAAAGGGGATTTCGTCGGTTGAGCTATGAAGGGCTCGGTTTTAGTTATGATGGACATAGGGAAGGCTCTCATCCCATGTGTGAGGGTTTTGTGAATTATACATGCGAAGGATGTGCACAATCATTCGATTTACGCCTTGGTTTGGCCATTTGTCTGATGGTGGAAGGCCATGGATTTGGTGAGATTGGTGTCCAATAATGACCAGAGGCTCAACTAGAGTGTGATGAGAAATCAACTATCCCGATCTGAGACAATGGTTTGTAGGATTCCAAAATGTACCCAGACTCGTTCAAAGAAGAGCTTCGCAGTGGCCTCTGCTGTGATGTTCTTCTTGCAGGCAACCAAAATTGCCATCTTAGAAAAGCGATCAACAACCACAAAAACATAGTCCTTTCCCCGTTTGGTGGATGGGAGGCCCAACATGTATTCCATTGAGATGGATTCCCATGGTCTGTTAGGAGTAGGAAGAGGGTTGTATAGGCCCTATTTCTTAGTGGTCGGTTTGGCAATCGTGCAGGAACTGCAAGACTTGATATACTTGTTGACCTCCTATCGAATTTTTGGCCAGCAGAAATGTTTCTGTAGCATCGCCATTGTATTTTTACTCCAAAGTGTCATGCCACCCGACTATATTGGGCTTCCCAGATCAACTTCACTCGCTTTCTTGATGGAACACAGATATGGCCTAGACGACACAACAACCCATCCTGAAGATGGAAATTATTGACAACTGCGTTTACCCCCAACATTTGATAGGTGGTGGCGAAGTCCGAGTCTATCTCATAGAATTGGGGCCATCTAGAGGTCTCATGGCCGCAAGAGTCTAGCAACGTCGTGATTTTCACGACTGGTGGTCTGCTGAGGCAATAAGCAACACGAATGTTGCCTCATGTTTTATACTTGATTTTGAGGTGGAATTGCTGCAAGTATGTGGACCACTTTTGATGGTGGTCATTTTGCAGTTTTCCTTATGTCTGCATGAACTATCTCCTTACCAAGATGTAGTGTCTCCACTAGTGTGGATGACTGTCTCCTTACCAAGAATGTAGTGTCTCCATTGGTGTCAGAATTTCACAATGGAGTACATTTCTTTGTCATATGTAGGGTAATTATGGACAACATCTGATAGTGTCTCACTATGATAGGCCACGAGGTGGCCATGCTGAGTGAGAACGACAACCACAACATACTCGGAAGCATCTGTCTCGGTCTCAAAGGGTTGTTCCAGGTCTGGGAGTGAAAGTACTAGGGTTGCGCACAAGCAATACTTCAAATCATCTAATGCTTTTTGTCGGGACCGGACCCACACAAATTTTTCCTTACCACCAACCCTGGTTATTTGGCTGAGGGCCCATGCAATATGGGAGAATCCCAACACGAACCTGCGGTATAAATTGGTAAGACCCAAGAAGCTCCGGAGCTCAGTGAGTGTGGTTGGGGCTAGCTAGTCACAGATGACTTTGATCTTGGCTGGATCCACATGTACACCATGTTGATCAATGATGTAACCTAGGTAATGGATCATGTCCATGCCAAAGGATCATTTTTCCAAGTTGGTGTATAGCTTGTACTGTCGCAGGGTGTGGAGAACCTGCTGAATATGATGCAAGTGTTTGGCCCAAGTCTTGTTGTAAATGAGAATGTCATCCAAATACACCACTACAAAATTATTGGTGAATGGTCACAGGATATCATCCATCAACCTCATGAAAGTGGCTCATGCATTGGTCCAACCAAAGGACATGAACAACCATTCAAAAAGGCCTTTCGTTGACTTGAAGGCGGTCTTCCATACATCTGTCTGTTCTATGGGAACATGGTGGTAGACAGATTTCAGATCAATCTTACTGAAGTATTTGGCCCCCATGAGTTGATCAAGGAGGTCATCGATTCAAGGAATCAGGTACAGGTTTTTTACTGTGATTTTATTCAGAGCTCGGTAATCAATGCAAAGCTGCCAAGTTCCATCTTTCTTTTGTACCAGCATGATTGGTCTCCTACATGGTGATGAGCTGGGACAGATGTACCCCTTGTGGATCAGTTCTTGGATTTTTCGCTTGATCTCCTCATTCTCTAACAAAGAGAGGCAATAGATTAGCCCATTGGGAAACGGTGCACCAGTGGTCAGATTGATGGGGTGCTTGACCTGGCAATGCAGAGGTACCCTAGTAGGTGAGGAGAAGATATCTGAGTATTCTTCCACGACCTTATCTACTTGGTTTTGCTGTGTGGAGTGGTCGGTCGTAGAGACCCTGGATGTGGCTTTGATCTTTTTCTTATTCTAAGAGCAAATCATGAAGAAGACAAACTTCCCCATCTGAGAGATGACCTTCCTACATTGCTTAGTAGAGATCAAGGAAATAGTACTAGGTGGGACTGCCTCGAGTATCATGTACAATTTTCTGTTCAAAGTAATAATAACACTACGAGGCCTAGAATCATATACATCATGATGTTTCCATAAATAAGGTTGTCCCAAGAGAAAATCACAAACTTCGAGAGGAGGAACATCACACAATACCTCATCTTTGAAGGGCTTGATGTCGTACGATAGTCGGCACTGTTGGATGACGTGGAGATCGCTTCCTTGGTGGAGCCATCCAATGGTGTACGGTTGTGGGTGCGGTGTTGTCGACAGGGCTTGTCACTTGATGACCTATACTAAGATGAGGTTCTTCTGGCTACCACTATCAATGATGAAATGTGGTGGGTTTCCTTTTACCCACATCAGTAGTGTTATGCAAAGGGCTCTTATGGAATTCGCACCACTTCCCAGTATCTTTCTTTTTCTTTCCAGTGTCCTTCTTTGCTTGTGGCTTGGACTGGTTTTCCTGATACTATCCATATTTATTCTATCCTTTGTTCTGTGGGTTGGGGCCTCCCTTTCCTAGATTTTGTTGTGAGGGGTTCCCAAGCCCAAATTGCCACATCTTTTGTTTGAGCTTCTGCTCGATTTTGATGGCAGATTGGTAGGCTGCACCCAAGGATGAGATGTCCAGAAATTCCATCTCGATCTGGATGTATCTATGTAGAGAAATGTGATACTTGAGCACTAGATTTCGCTCTGAATATTTGATACCTAGCTTGGTGTGCAAGGTATGGAAGATATTTGTGAAATCTAGCATTGCTTGGTCTCTTTCTTGCCGTACTGTGGTCCATTTGGTATACAAGTCGTCATAACTGTCGACAAGGTAGTATTGTTCCTTAATAGCATCCCTGAAGGACTCCCAGGTGGATGTGACTGTAAATAATGAGGTTTCCTCTGTTTATTTTTTCTCACAAAAGGTTTCCTCTGTTTATTTTTGCTCACAAAAGGTTTCCCACCAATATTTGACATGGGGAACAGCTTTGAGGAGCGCAAAAGTAATCTTTTCTCTATTCTAAAAGTTATGGACAAAACAATACCCTTTTAGTAGATTCAACCACTTGTATACAACATCTGCATTCATCTAACCTTCAAATATAGGAATATCGAAGTTTATTTGTACGTTGAAGGGGGTGGAACCTCTGCTCAAAGAAGATGTGTCACCTGTTGGTAGTTGTCGAAGGATTTGCGTGAAACTATCCATCATCTCGTTCCTTTCTTGCGTGAGGGATTCCTCAATCAACATATTGAAAGGATATCTTGTCCCATCATATTTATTTTCTCCATCCATGAGAGGTCGCTTGGGCGTGCAAGAGATTTTGTCCTCAAGAGAAACAAGCTTGAGACCCAACTCTTTGTACTCCGACCTTGTTGGGGACATGCATTTAGATGACAAGGAGAAGACCACTCTGATACCACTAATCTAGATTTTATGAGTGGAATGAAATGAATACAGATTATTAACAGGAACTTTACACAAAATAACAGAGAGACAATAAAATTGGTTTTATATTCAATAAGGAAATAAGATGAAACTGTAAAATGCAACAGAAACAAGATTGTTGGAATGGTGGCGGCTTATCCCCGAGAAGAGATGTGATGGCTACCCTCATTCACAAGAATATGATTACAATGAGGCTCTGAATGCGTTTTTACAATATACAGGAATTCCAAAAACCCTAGATATCCAAAAACCTAACCCTAGGAAATGAAGCACCAAAAGTCATGTTGGCCCCGTTTGGGTAAGTTAGTACATTAAATTCCTGGGGTCATAACTTTTTCATACGATCTTTGTTTTAGGTGTATGATAGCTCATTGGAAAGGTATCAATCCTCCCTCCTTAGGAAGCAATGGTCTCCATTGCATTGATGCCACCCATGAGATGAGGAAATTTTTTCTGAATTGGGCCTGGGGTGAGCCACTTGCCTTGGTGAAGGAGATACCCTGCTTTGACGACTCGATAAATATGGATCCTTTGATGTTGAGTGCCCTTGCTCTCTGTGTCCACAATATGATCATTACATGCCTGTTGTATGTAGTTGGGGTTGAGCTCTATTGGTGTCAGTTGTTCTGCTACTTCTGAGGTGTCCAATAATGGTGGGAAATAAGCGTGAAGGAGATCCATGTTGAACACTAGGTGCAGGCCAAGGAAAGGAGAAATGTTGAACTAAAAAGAATTATCCCCCACGACCTTGGTGATGGTGTATGGCCCATAACGGAGTGGTCGAAGCTTCCGATGGGTCCCTGTAAGGCGTTCTTTCTACAAGTGTAACCAAACTTTGTCACCCACCTAAAACTTGTGTGGCACCTGATGTTGATCATGGCGTTGTTTGTACTTGTCATTAGACTTTTGTAAGATATCCTGAACCTGTTGACGGATGTGATGGATCCTCTCAATGAACCAGATGGATTTGTCAGCTTCAGTTGGAGTAGGAGATGAGTCAATCGAGGTGACCGCAAGGGGAAGTGAAACATCTATGGGACCCAATGGCTGGAATCCCAACCCCACCTGAAAGGGGCTATGGTCGGTTGAGCTATGCAGGGCTCAGTTGTATCTATGCTAGACATAAGGAAGGCTCTCATCCCATGTGTGAGGGTGTTGTGAATTATACATGTGAAGGATATCCACAATCATTCGAATTACGACCTCAGTTTGGCCATCTTTCTGAGGGTGGAAGGCCATGGATTTGGTGAGCTTGGTGTCCAACATTGACCAAAGGCTCGACCATAATGTGTTGAGAAATCGACTGTCCCGATATGAGACAATGGTTTGTGGGATTCCAAAATGTACCCAGACTAGTTCAAAGAAGAGCTTGGCAGTGGCCTTTGTTGTGCTATTATTCTTGCAGACAACCAAAACCGCCATCTTAGAAAAGTGATCAACAACCACAAAAACACAGTCATTTCCCCGCTTGGTGGACGGGAGGCCCGACATGTAGTCCATTGAGATGGATTCCCATGGCCTGTCAGGAGTAATAAGAGGGGTGTACAGGTCCTATTTCTTAGTGATCAGTTTGTCAATCGTGTAGGCAGTGTAGGACTTGATATACTTGCTGACCTCCTATCGAAGTTTCAGCCAGTAGAAATTTTTCTGTAGCATCACCACTATCTTTTCGACGCCGAAGTTTCTTGCCACCCAACTGTAGTGGTATTCCTAGATCAGCTTCGCTTGCTCTCTTGATGGAACACAAATATGGCCTAGACGACACAAAAACCCATCCTGAAGATGGAAATTATCGACAAATGTGTTTTCTCCCAACATTTGGTAGGTGGTGGTGAAGTCTAACTCTGTCTCATAGAGTTGCGGCCATCCAATGGTCTCATGGCCGCAAGAGTCTATCACTGTGGTGAGTGTCGCGACTGGCGGTCTGTTCAGGCAATCAACAATGCGATTAGTGCTTCCTGTTTTATACTTGATGTTAAGGTGGAATTGTTGCAAGTATGTCGACCACTTTTGATGGCAGTCATTTTGGAATTTTCCTTGTGTCTGCATGAATTGCAGTGGTTTATGATCAGTGTGGATGACTGTCTCCTTCCCAAGAATGTAGTGCCTCCACTGGCAGCAGGCTTGCAAAATGAAGTAAATTTCTTTGTCATAAGAAGGGTACTTACAGACAACATCTGATAGTGTCTCGCTATGATAGGCCACAGGGTGGTCGTGTTGAGTGAGAAAGATTCCCACAACATAGTCAAAATCATCTATCTCTATCTCAAAGTGTTGTTGTAGGTCTGGGAGTGAAAGTACTGGGGCTGAGAACAAGCGATGCTTCAAATCATCAAATGCTTGTTGTTGGGACCTGCCCCACGAAAATTTTTCCTTACCACCACCCCTAGTTATTTGGCTGAGGGCCCATGCAATATGGGGGAATCCCAACACGAACCTGCGGTAGAAATTGGCAAGGCCCAAGAAGCTCCGAAACTCAGTGAGTGTGGTTGGGGCTAGCCAGTCATAGATGACTTGGATCTTGGCTAGATCCACATGTACACCATGTTGATCAATGATGTAACCCAGGTAATGGACCTTGTCCATGCCAAAGGAGCATTTTTCCAAATTGGCGTATAGCTTGTGCTGGCGCAGAGTGTGCAGAACCTGTTGAATATGCTACAAGTGTTCGACCCAAGTCTTGTTGTAAATGAGAATGTCATCCAGATACACTACTACAAAATTATTGGTGAATGGTCGTATGATATCGTCCATCAACCTCATGAAAGTGGATAGCACATTTGTCAAACCAAATGGCATGACCAACCATTAAAAAAGGCCTTCCTTTGACTTGAAGGTGGTCTTCCATACATCTGTCTGTTCTATCGAGACGTGGTGGTAGCCAGACTTCGGATCAACTTATTGAAGTATTTGGCCCCCATAAGTTGATCAAGGAGGTCGTTGATTCATGGAATTGGGTCTCAGTTTTTTACTATGATTTTATTCAGAGCCCGGTAATCAATGCAGAGTCACCAGGTTCCATCTTTCTTCTGTACCAGCATGATTGGGCTCCCACAAGGTGATGAGATGGGATATATGTGCCCCTTGTGGATTAGTTCTTGGATCTGTCGTTTGATCTCCTCATTCTCTAATAGAGAGCGGAAATATACTGGCCCATTGGGCAGCGGTGCATCAGGGGTCAGAACGATGGGGTTCTTGACCTGGCAGTGCAGAGGTACCCCGATACGTGAGGAGAAGATATCTAAGTATTCTTCCATTACCTTATCTACTTGCTTCTGTTGTGTGGAGAGGTCAGTCGTAGAGACCCTGGATGTGGCCATGATCTTTCTCTTATTCTGAGAGCGAATCATGAAGAAGACAAACTTCCCCATATGAGAGATGACCTTCTTGCATTGCTTAACAGAGATCAAGGAAATAGCACTAGGTGGGACTGCCTTGAGTATCCTGTACAATTTTCTGTTCAAAGTAATAATAACACTATGGGGCCTAGACTCATATACATCATGACGTTTCCATAAATAAGGTTGTTCCAAAATAACATCACAAACTTCGAGAGGCGCAAAATCACACAATACGTCATCTTTGAAGGGCTTGATGTCGTACGACAGTAGACACTGTTGGCTGACTCGAAGATCGCTTCCTCAGCAAAGCTATCCAATGACATAGGGTTGTGGGTGCAGTGTTGTCGACAGGGCCAACCACTTGATGACCTCTCCTGAGATGAGGTTCTTCTAGATACCGCTATCAATGAAGAAGTGCAGTGGGGTGACTTTTACCCACATCTTTGAATGGAAGAGGTGCTCTCCTTCTTCTGGCTCGTCTGGCTCACCAAGCTAGAGCTTGGTGATAGAAATGGTGGCACTAGGTTCTGCGTCAATGATCTGTCTTCCCCTTTCTGGTTCTGGCTCAGAGTCAAAACCCACATCTTATTTAGAGGCTTTCACTTCGGCCACCAGTGACTTCTTTGAGTTGCAGTCAACCATGTTATGCCAAGGGCTCTTATGGAAGTCGCAACACTTCCTGGTATCTTTCTTTGTCTTTTCGGTGTCCTTCTTTGCTTGCGTATTGGAATGGTTGTCCTGATACTCTCCATATTTGCTTTTTCCTTTGTTATGTGGGTTGGGACCGCCTTTTCCTGGATTTTGTTGTGAGGGGTTCCCAGGCCCAAATTGCCGCGTCTTTTGTTTAAGATTCTGCTCAATTTTGACGGCGTATCGGTAGGTTGCGCCCAAGGATGAGATGTCCAGAAATTTCATCTCGGTCTTGATGTATCTATGCAGAGCACTATGATACTTGAGCACTATATTTCACTCTGAATCTTTTATACCCATCTTGGTGCACAAGGTATGGAAGATATTTGTGAAATCTGGCACTGCTTGGTCACTTTCTTGCCGCAGTGTGGCTTATTTGGTATACAAGTCATCTTAAATTTCGATAGGGTAGTATTGTTCCTTAATAACATCCTTGAAGGATTCCCAGGTGGTCATGACTATAAATAATGAGGGTTCTTCTCTTTCCTTTTGCTCACAGAAGGTTTCCAACCAATCTTTGACATGGGTAATTGTTTCTCTATTCGAAAAGTTATGGATAGAAAAATACCCTTATAGTATATTCAACCACTTGTCTACAACATCTACCTCTATTTGACCTTAAAATATAGGAATATTGAATTTTATTTGACCTACACTCGAAGAAGATGCGCCGCGTATTGGTAGTCACCGAAGGAATTGTGGGAAACTGTCCATCATCTACTTCTTTTGTTTCATGAGGGGTTTCTGAATAAACAGTTTGAAAGGATCTCCTATCCTGTCATTTTTATTTTCTCCTACCATGAGAGTTCACTTGGGCATGCGAGAGCTTTTGCACTAAAGAGAAACAAGATCGAGACCCAACTCTTTGTACTCCGATCTCATTGGGGACATGCATTAAGACGACAAGGAGTAGACCGCCTTGATACCACTGATCCGGATTTTATGAGAGGAACGAAATGAATAAAGATTATTAACATGTACTTAACACAAAATAATAGAGATAAAGTAAAATTGGTTTTCTATTCAATAGGAAAATAAGAAGAAACTGTAAAATGTAGCGGAAACAAGCTTGATAGAATGGTGGCGGCTTATCTCTGAGAAGAGATGTGACCGCTGCGCTCATTCAAAATAAGATGATTAGAATGAGGCTCCGAAGACCTTTTTACAATAAAAAGGAATGCCAAAAACCATAGACATCCAAAAACCTAACCCTAGGAGATGAAGCGCCAAAAGTCATGTGGGCCCCGTTTGGGTAAGTTAGTACATTAACTTCTCGGGGTCATAACTTTTGCATAAGATCTCAGTTTTAGGTGTATGATAGCCCATTGGAAAGGTATCAATCCACCCTCCTTAGGAATCAATGGTATCCATTGCATTGATGTCCCCCATTAGATGAGTAAATTTCTGTTGAATTTGGCCCCGGGTGAGCCACTTGCCTTGGTGCAGGAGCTTCCCTACTTTGACGACTCGATAAAGTTGGATCTTTTGTTGTTGAGTGCCCTTGATCTGGGTGTCCACAATATGATCATTGGATTCCTGTTGTATGTAGTCGAGGTTGAGCTATGTTGGTGTCAATTGTTCTACTACTTCTGAGGTGTTTAATAATGGTGGGAAATAAGGGCGAAGGAGATCCACGTTGAACATTGGGTGCAGGCCAAGGAAAGGAGGAATGTTGATATGAAAATCATTATCCCCCATGACCTTAGTGATGGTGTATGGCCCATAATGGAGTGGTTGAAGATTTCGATGGGGTCCTGTAAGGAATTCTTTCTACAAGTGCAACCAAACTTTGTTGCACACCTGAAACATATGTGGCACCCGATGTTGATCATGGCGCTATTTGTACTTGTCATTGGAATTTTGTAAGATATCCTGAACCTGTTGGTGGATGTGTTGGATCCTCTCAATGAACTGGATGGCTTTGTCAGCTTCAGTTGGAGTAGGAGATGAGTCAGTCAAGGTGACCGCAAGGGGAAGTGCAACATCTATGGGACCCAATGGCTGGAATCCCAACCCCACCTGAAAAGGGTTGTGGTCAGTTAAGCTATGCAGGGATCGGTTGTAGTTATGCTATACATAGGGAAGGATATCATCCCATGTGCGAGGGGGTTGTGAATTATACGTGCGAAGGATATGCACAATAATTCTAATTATGACCTCAGTTTGGCCATCTGTCTGAGGGTGGAATGTCGTGGATTTGGTGAGCTTGGTGTCCAACAGTGACCAGAGGCTAGACCAGAGTGTGCTGAGAAATCTATTATCACGATATGAGACAATGGTTTGTGGGATTAAAAAATGTACCCAGACTCATTCAAAGAATATCGTGGCAGTCTCCTTTGTTGTGACGTTCTTCTTGCAGGAAACCAAAATCGCCATCTTAGAAAAGCGATCAACAACCAAAAAAACACAGTCGTTTCCCCGCTTGGTGGATGGGAGGCCCAACATGTAGTCCATTCAGATGGATTCCCATGGCCTATCATGAGTAGGAAGAGGGGTGTACATGCCCTGTTTCTTAGTGGTCGGTTTGGAAATCGTGCAGGCAGTGCAGGACCTGATATACTTGTTGACCTCCTATCGAAGTTTCGGCCAGTAGAAATGTTTCTGTAGCATCACCTTTGTCTTTTCGATGCTGAAGTGTCCTGCCACCTGACTATAGTGGGGTTCCCAGATCAACTTCGCTCGCTCACTTGATGGAACACAGATATGTCCTAGACAACACAACAACCCATCCTGAAGATGGAAATTATCGACAACTGCATTTTCCCCCAACATTTGGTAGGCGGTGACGAAGTCTGGGTCTGTCTCATAGAGTTGGGGCCATCCATAGGTCTCATGTCCGCAAGAGTTTGTCACTATGGTGAGTGTCGCGACTGGCAGTCTACTGAGGCAATCAACGACACGAATGGTGATTTATGTTTTATACTTGATGTTGAGGTGGAATTGTTGCAAGTATGTGGACCACTTTTGATGGTGGTCATTTTGAAATTTTCCTACAGTGGTTTATGATTAGTGTGGATGACTGTCTCCTTCCCAAGAATGTAGTGTCTCCATTGGTGGCAGGCTTTCATAATGGAGTAAATTTCTTTGTCGTAAGTAGGGTACTTACGAAAAACATCTAATAGTGTCTCACTATGATAGTCCACGGGGTGGCCGAGCTGAGTGAGAACGACTCCCACAACATAGTCGGAAGCATCTATCTCAATCTCAAAGGGTTGTTGCAGGTATGGGAGTGAAAGTACTGGGGCTGAGCACAAGAGCTTCTTCAAATCATCAAACGCTTGTTGTTGGGACCGGCCCCACGCAAATTTCTCCTTACCACCACCCCTGGTTATTTGGCTGAGGGCCCATGCAATATGGGAGAAGCCCAACACAAACCTGTGGTAGAAATTGGCAAGGCCCAGGAAGCTCCAGAGCTTAGTGAGTGTGGTTGGGGTTGGCCAGTCACAGATGACCTTGATCTTGGCTGGATCCTCATGTACACCATGTTGATCAATTATTTAGCTGAGGTAATGGACCTTGTCCATGCCGAAGGAGCATTTTTCCAAGTTGGAGTATAGCTTGTGTTGTCGCAACGTGTGCAGAACCTGTTGAATATGCTACAAGTGTTTTTCCCAAGTCTTGCTATAAATGAGAATGTCATCCAGATACATCACTACAAAATTATTGGTGAATTGTTGCAGGATATCATCCATCAACCTCATGAAAGTGGCTTGCACATTTTTCAAACCAAAGGGCATGACCAACCATTTAAAAATTCCTTCCTTTGACTTGAAGGTGGTCTTCCATACATCTGTTTGTTCTATTAGGATGTGGTGGTAGCCAGACTTCAAATCAATCTTACTGAAGTATTTGGCCCCCGTGATTTGATCAAGGAGGTCATCGATTTGGGGGAAACGGGTACCAGTTTCTGACTGTGATTTTATTCAGATCTCGGTAATCAATGCAAAGTCACCAGGTTCCATATTTATTCTGTACCAGCACGATTGGGATACCGCAAGGTGTTGAGATGGGATGGATGTGCCCCTTGTGGATCAGTTCTTGGATCTGTCGCATGATATCCTCATTCTCTAACAGAGAGCGGTGATAGAATGGACCATTGGGCAACGGTGCATCGGGGATCAGATCGATGGGGTGCTTGACCGAGTAGTGCAGAGGTACCCCAATAGGTGAGGAGAAGATATCCGAGTATTCTTCCATGACCTTATCTACTTGCTTCTGCTGCATGCAGAGGTTGGCCACAGAGACCTTGGATGTGGCTTTGATCTTTGTCTTATTCTGAGAGTGAATCACGAAGAAGACAAACTTCCCCTTCTGAGAGATGACCTTCATGCATTCCTTAGCAAATATCAAGGAAATAACACTAGGTGGGACTACCTCGGGTATCCTGTATAATTTCTAGTTCAAAGTAATAATAACACTACGAGGGATAGACTCATATACATCATAACGTTTCCATAAATAAGGTTGTCCCAAAAGAACATCACAAACTTCAAGAGGTGAAACATCACACAATACCTCGTCTTTGAAGGGCTTGATTCCATACGATAGTCGACACTGTTGGCTGACGTGGAGATTGCTTCCTTGGCGGAGCCATCCAATGGTTTAGGGTTGTGGGTGCGGTGTTTTCGACAGGGCTAGTCACTTGATTACCTCTTCTCATATGAGGTTCTTCTAGCTACCCCTATCAACGATGAAGTGCAGTGGGGTGACTTTTACCCACATCTGTGAATGGAAGAAGCGCTCTCCTTCTTTTGGCTCGTCTGGTTCACCAAGCTGGAGCTTGGTGGTAACAAAAGTGGCACTGGGTTTCATGTCAATCATCAGTATTCCCCTTTCTATTTCTGGCTCAGAGTCAAAACCCGCATCTGATTCAGAGGCTTTCACTTCGGCCACCAGCGACTGCTTTGAGCGGCAGTCAACAATGTTATGCCAAGGGCTCTTATGGAAGTCGCACCACTTCTCAGTATCTTTCTTTTTCTTTACGGTGTCATTCTTTGCTTTTAGCTCAGACTCGTTGTCTTGATATTGTCCATATTTTCTTTGTCCTTTGTTATGTGGGTTGGGGCTGCCCTTTCCTGGATTTTGTTGTGAGGGGTTCCCAGGCCCAAATTGCCGCGTCTTTTGTTTGAGCTTTTGCTCGATTTTGACGACATATCAGTAGGTCGCGCAAGGATGAGATGTCCAGAAATTCCATCTCAGTCTAAATGTATCTATGCAAAGGACCACAATACTTGAGCACCAGATGTCGCTCTGAATCTTTGATACCAAGCTTGGTGCGCAAGGTATGGAAGATATTTGTGAAATCTGGCACTGCTTGGTCTCTTTCTTGTTGTAATGTCGTCCATTTGGTATACAAGTCGTCATAACTTCCGACAGGGTAATATTGTTCCTTAATAGCATCCCTGAAGGATTCCCAGGTGGTCGTGACTAAAAATAATGGGGGTTCCTCTGTTTCCTTTTGCTTACAGAAGGTTTCCCACCAATCTTTGACATGGGGAATGGCTTTGAGGAGTGAAAAAGTAATATTTTCTCTATTCTAAAAGTTATTGAAAGAAAAATACCCTTCTAGTAGATTCAACCACTTTTCTACAACATACACATCTATTTGACCTTCAAATATAGGAATATCGAAGTTTATTTGTACCTTGAAGGGGGCGACGCTTCCGCTCAAAGAAGATGTGTCGCCTGTTGGTAGCCGCCAAAGGATTTGCGCGAAACTATCCATCATCTCGTTCCTTTGTTCTGTGAGGGATTCCTCAATAAACAGTTTGAAAGGATCTCCTGTCCCGTCATCTTTATTTTCTCCTTCCATGAGAGGTCGCTTGGGCATGCGAGAGATTTTGTCCTCAAGAGAAACAAGCTCGAGACCCAACTCTTTGTTCTCCAACCTCATTGGGGACATGCATTAAGACGACAAGGATAAGACCGCTCTAATACCACTGATCTCAATTTTATTAGCGGAACGAAATGAATACATATTATTAACAGGTACTTAACACAAAATAACAGAGATACAGTAAAAAATTGGTTTTCTATTCAATTAGGAAATAAGATGAAACTGTAAAATGCAGTGGAAACAAGCTTGTTGGAATGGTTGCGGCTTATCTCTAAGAAGAGATGTGACGGTTGCGCTCATTCACAAGAAGATTATTATAATGAAGCTCTAAAGGACTTTTTACAATAAACAAGAATGCCAAAAACCCTAGACATCCAAAAACCTAACCCTAGGAGATGAAGCGCCAAAAGTCATGTGGGCCATGTTTGGGTAAGTTAGTACATTAACTTCCTGGGGTCATAACTTTTGCATACGATATCCATGTTAGGTGTATGATAGCTCATTGTAAAGGTATCAATCCACCCTCCTTATGAAGAAATGGTCTCCATTGTGTTGATGTACCCCATCAGATGAGGAAATTTCTGTTGAATTTGACCATAGGTGAGCCACTTGCCTTGGTGTGGGAGCTGCCTTTTCACAACTCAATAAAGCTAGATTCTTTGTTGTCGATTTCCCTTGATCTGTGTGTCCAAAATATGATCATTGGATGCCTATTGTATGCAGTCGGGGTTGATATCTGTTGGTGTCAGTTTTTTTGCTACTTCTAAGGTGTCCAATAATGGTGGGAAATAAGGGCGAAGGAGATCCACGTTGAACACTAGGTGCAGGCCAAGGAAAGGAGGAATGTTCAGATGAAAATAATTATACCCCACGACCTTGGTGATGGTGTACGGCCCATAACAGAGTGGTCAAAGCTTCAGATGGGGTCGTGTAAGGCATTCATTCTGCAAGTGCAACCAAACTTTGTCGCCCACCTAAAACTTATGTGGCAGCCGATGTTGATCATGGTGTTGTTTGTACTTGTCATTTGACTTCTGTAGGATATCCTGAACCTGTTGGAAGATGTGTTGGATCCTCTCAATGAACCAAGTGGCTTTGTCAGCTTCTGTTGGAGTAGGAAATGAGTCGGTCGAGGTGACCGCAAGGGGAAGTGCAACATCTATGGGACCCAATGGCTGAAACCTTAACCCCACTTGAAAGGGGTTGTGGTCGATTGAGCTATGCAGGTCTTGGTTGTAGCTATGTTGGACATAGGGAAGGCTCTCATCCCATTTGTGAGGGTGTTGTGAATTATACATGCAAAGGATATGCAAAATCATTCGATTTAGGACCTCGGTTTGGCCATCTGTCTAAGTGTGGAAGGCTATGGATTTGGTGAGCTTGGTGTCTAGCAGTGACCAGAGGCTCGACCAGAATGTTCTTAGAAATAGACTGTCCTGATCTGAGACAATGGTTTGTGGGATTCCAAAATGTACCCATACTTGTTCAAATAAGAGCTTGGCAGTGGCCTCTGCTATGATGTTCTTCTTGCAGGAAACAAAAATCGTCATCTTAGAAAAGTGATAAACAACCACAAAAACACAGTCGTTTCCTCGCTTGGTGGACGGGAGGCCCGACATGTAGTCCATTGAGATGGATTCCCATGGCCTGTTAGTAGTAGGAAGAGGGGAGTAAAGGCCATTCTTTTAGTGGTCAGTTTGGCAATCGTGCAGGCAGTGCAGAACCTGATATACTTGCTCACCTCCTGTCAAAGTTTTAGCCAGTAGAAATGTTTTTGTAGCATCACCATTGTCTTTTCAATGCCAAAGTGTCCTGCCACCTGACTGTAGTGGGATTCCCAGATCATCTTCACTCGCTCGCTTGATGGAACATAGATATGGCCCAGATGACACAACAACCCATATTGAAGATGGAAATTATCAACAACTGCATCTACCTCCAACATTTCGTAGGTAGTGGCAAATTTTGGGTCTGTCTCGAAAATTTAGGGCCATCCAGAGGTCTCATGGCCACAAGAGTCTAGCACTGTGCTGATTGTCGCGACTGGCGATCTCCTGAAGCAATCAACGATGCGATTGGTGCTTCTTATTTTATACTTGATGTTGAGGTGGAATTGCTACAAGTATGTGGACCACTTTTGATGGCGGTCATTTTGCGATTTTCCTTGTGTCTACATGAACTGCAGTGATTTCTGATCAATGTGGATGATTGTCTCCTTCCCAAGAATGTAGTGTCTCCACTGGCAGTAGGCTTGCACAATGGAGTACATTTCTTTGTTGTAAGTAGGGCACTTATGAAGAGCATCTGATAGTGTCTTACTATGATAGGCCATGGGGTGGCCGTGCTGAGTGAGAACGATGCTCACAACATAGTTGGAAGCATCTGTCTCGATCTCAAAGGGTTGTTGTAGGTATGGGAGTGAAAGTACTGGGGCTGAGCACAAGTGATGCTTCAAATCATCGTACACTTGTTGTTGGGACTAGCCCCATGCAAATTTCACCTTACCACCACCCGTGTTTATTTGGCTGAGGGCCCATGCAATATGGGAGACTCCCAACACAAACCTGCGGTAGAAATTTGCAAGGCCCAAGAAGCTCCGAAGCTCAGTGAGTGTAGTTGGGGTTGGCCAGTGACGAATGACTTGGATATTGGTTGGATCCACATGTACACCATGTTGATCAACGATGTAGCCCAGGTAATGGACCTTGTCCATGTCGAAGGAGCATTTTTCCAAGTTGGAGTATAGCTTGTTATATTGCAGGGTGTGCAAAACCTGCTGAATATGCTGCAAGTGTTCGGCCCAAGTATTGTTGAAAATGAGAATGTCATCCAGATACACCACTACAAACTTATTGGTGAATGGTCGCAGGATATCATCCATCAACTTCATGAAAGTGGCTTGCGCATTTTTCAAACCAAAGGGCATGACCAACCATTCAAAAAGGCCTTCCTTTGACTTGAAGGCAATCTTCGATACATCTGTATGTTCTATCGAGACCTGGTGGTAGCCAGAATTCATATAAATCTTACTGAATTATTTGTCCCCGATGAGTTGATCAAGGAGGTCGTCTATTCGAGGAATCATGTATTGGTTTCTGACTGTGATTTTATTCAGAGCCCGGTAATCAATGCAAAGTCACCATGTTCCATATTTCTTCTGTACGAACATGATTGGGCTCCCGCAAGGTGATGAGCTAGGACGGATGTGCCCCTTGTGGAGAAGCTCTTGGATCTTTCTCTTGATCTCCTCATTCTCTAGCAGAGAGAAACGATAGACTGACCCATTGGGAAACAATGCGTCGGGGGTCAGATCGATGGGGTTCTTGACCTGGCAGTGCAGAGTTACCCCTATAGGTGAGGAGAAGATATCTGAGTATTCTTCGATGACCTTATCTACTTGCTTCTGCTGTGTGGAGAGGTCGGCCACAGAAACCCTGGATGTGGCTGTCATCTTTCGCTTATTCTGAGAGTAAATCATGAAGAAGACAAACTTCCCTATCTGAGATATGACCTTCCTGCATTGTTTAGTAGAGATCAAGGAAATAGCACTAGGTGGGACTGCCTCGGGTATCCTGTACAATTTCCTGTTCAAAGATATAATAACACTACGTGGCCCTGACTCATATACAACATGAAGTTTCCATAAATACAATTGTCCCAAAAGAACAACACAAAATTTGAGAGGAGAAACATCACACAATACCTCGTCTTTGAAGGGCTTGATTCCATATGACAGTCGACACTGTTGGCTGACGTGGATATCACTTCCTTTGCGGAGCCATCCAATGGTGTAGGGTTGTGGGTGTGTTATTGTCGACAGGGTCAGCCACTTGATGACCTTTGCTGAGATGAGGTTCTTCTGACTACCACAATCAACAATGAAGTGCATTAGGGTGCCTTTTACCCACATCTATGAATGGAAGAGGTGTTATCCTTCTTCTGGCTTGTCTGGTTCACCAGGCTCGATCTTGGTGGTAGAAATAGTGGCACTAGGTTCCGTGTCAATGATCCATATTCCCCTTTTTGGTTCTGGCTTAGAGTCAGAACCTGCATCTGATTTAGAGGCCTTCACTTCGGCCACAAGTGACTACTTTGAGCAGTAGTCACCAGTGTTATGCCAAGGGCTCTTATGGAAGTCGCACCACTTCCCAATATCTTTCTTTGTCTTTCCAGTGTCCTTCTTTGCTTGCGACTTGGACAAGTTGTCTTGATACTATCCATATTTGATCTGTCATTTGTTTTGTGAGTTGGGGTATCCCTTTCTTGGCTTTTTTTTTGAGGGGTTCCCAGGCCCAAATTGTTGTGTCTTTTGTTTGAGCTTCTGCTCGATTTTGACGACATATCGGTAGGTCGCGCCCAAGGATGAGATGTCCAAAAATCCCATCTCGGTATGGAAGTATCTATGTAGAGCATTGCGATACTTGAGCACCATATTTCACTGTGAACCTTTGATACCCATCTTGGTGCGCAAGGTATGGATGATATTTGTGAAATCTAGCACTGCTTGGTCTCTTTCTTGCCGCAGTGTGGTCCATTTGGTATACAAGTTGTCATAACTTCTGACAGGGTAGTATTGTTCCTTAATAACATCCCTGAAGGATTCCTAAGTGGTCGTGACTGTAAATAATGAGGTTTCCTCTATTTCCTTTTTCCCATAGAAGGTTTCCCACCAATCGTTGACATGGGGAATGAATTTGAGGAGCTCAAAAGTAATATTTTCTCTATTCAAAAAGTTATGGAAAGAAAAACACCCTTCTAGTAGATTCAACCACTTGTCTATAGAATTTGCGTCTATATGACCTTCAAATATAGTAATATCAAATTTTATTTGTACCTTGAAGGGGGCGGTGCCTCCTCTCAAAGAAGATGTGTCACTTGTTGGTAGTCGTCGAAGGATTTGCGCGAAACTATCCATCATCTCGTTCCTTTGTTGTGTGAGGGATTCCTCAATCAACAGTTTGAATGGATATCTTGTCCCATCATATTTATTTTCTCCTACCATGAGAGGTCGCTTGGGTGTGCGAGAGATTTTTTCCTCAAGAGAAACAAGGTTGAAACCAACTCTTTGTACTCCGACCTTGTTGGGGACATGCATTAAGATGACAAGGAGAAGACCGCTCTGATACCACTGATCTGAATTTTATGAGTGGAACGAAATGAATACATATTATTAACAGGTACTTAACAGAAAATAACAAAGATACAGTAAATTTGGTTTTCTATTCAATAAGGAAATAAACTGAAACTGTAAAATGCAGCGGAAACAAGCTTGCTAGAATGGTGGTGGCTTATCTTTGAGAAGAGATGTGATGGCTACGCTCATTCAGAAGAAGATGATTACAATGAGGCTTTGAAGGCAATTTTACAATAAATGGGAATGTCAAAAATCCTAGACATCCAAAAACCTAACCCTAGGAGATGAAGTGCCAAAAGTCATGTGGGCCTTGTTTGGGTAAGTTAGTACATTAACTTCCCGGGGTCGTAACTTTTGCATACGATTTCAGTTTTAGGCATATGATATCCCATTGGAAAGGTATCATCGAGGAGATTCATTTTGGGGGCTCAATCATTCCTTCTTCTATCATTTAGAATATCGATCCTGGAAAACCTTCATTTAGTACCTCAAAACGACCCCGAAAGTTAAAACTGCTAAAAATAGTAAATTGCCAAAATTGCCAAAAAACTATTTTGAGCCAGTTGGAAAAGGTGGGTGGTCACCGATATCCACCTGGATCACATGACAAGGGAAAATGGGAGTTAAAAAGGAATGGAAAAATCAACCACCACTTGTTGTTAGTGGTGATTATATTTGTATATATACTCTGGTACATAACACTTGCCATGGTTGATTTAGTATGCACACACCCGATTGTTTCCATCCTTTGGAGAAAACAATGTAACAAGATGAGACAATCCAATTCCCTTCAATGTCCATCAATTATGTTAGTTAATTTAGGAAGAAACCGTTTTGTATAAATGCCCACACTCTCTCTGAGCCGAGGGATGAAGAAAAATCGTAAGAAAATCTATGAACAAAATTGTATTTCTCTACACATTTCCGTTTAGTATAAGTTATGTTTTGTTCATATCCAATTAATGGTGTGTTGAGTATTTAAACATGGTACTACATTCTTAGAAAAGTACCTCATCTAAGGAGGTAGGGTGCTCTCCTTAGTTCAATACTATTTGTATTTTGTATAAGTAGTTGTAGCATTTATTTTTATCATTTCTTGTATTTCCATCAATTCCTTTGTTAATATCTTGTTGCTACTCTAGATTGATGTAGCTCAATGCTAACATTGCAGGGTGTCATTTTCTCATTGATCAGTGAATATTTGTAGCATATTTCCCATATTCTCATTTATTTCCAACAATTCCTCTATTAACATCTTGTTGATTGTTGTAACTCAATGCTAACATTGCAAGGTAGTGATTTTTTATGAATGAGTGAATAGTTGTAGCATCTTATCTATATTTCCAACCATTCTTGTATTAACATCATGTTGCAAATATATCATTTTGTTGTTGTTGCCACTCCATGCTGACATTGCAGAGCCTTCTCTTTTGATTGGTTAATGTGTATTTGTAGCATCTCTTACTCATTTTCATTTATTTCCAACAATTCCTCTATTTAAACTTTGTTGTAACTTTAATATTTCCCTTGCTGCAATTCCAGTTGTTGCAACTTGTATTGGTGCAACTATGTTGTTGTGACTCTTATTGTTGCAACTCTAGCTACTGCAACTCTCATTGTTGCAACTCCAGTTGTTGCAACTTTTGTTGTTTCAACTATGCATCTAACTTTCTAATTAACAATCGTGTGGTTTGCAATTTGAGATAGTTTATTTCCTTTGTTTACAAGCACAATGTGATTTGATTCTTATAGATTGAGGTTTTCTACATCTTAGAACATGATCCATAACATAGTTTTCATGATAATTAACATCACCTTAATACTTGAACAAGTCACCTTTACCTTTTCCTCCAAATGTGATTTTCTTTCTTGCAAGAGTGATTTACTTTTATAAAAGTGTGTCATTTGTTTTCCTCCAAACATTTGTTTTCATTCCTTCAAGTATGGATTTGATAAAGTTTAATTTGGTGAATTGCTAATGCATCTTGATATCTTTCATTGTGACATTGTTTTAAAGTACTACAACTCATTGGAAAATACAACATTATACTTGCATAGACGATACATGACAGTTCACAAGTTCAATATGACCTTGGATTGGTAATTAAATGCAAAACTCTTCAGTTTCTTACTAAATCAAGTAGGATGTGATTGAAAATTCATGATTTTTGGAGTCATTGTCGGGGATCTATGAAAACTATAGTTTTTTTTTGCTGTCATCTGAATTTTCATTACAACAAATTGAGTGATATGATTTGTTTTCAACAATTTGTAGAATTTTTTTCGACAAGGTAGATTCATTAGTTCATCCAAAAATCCTCGTAAAGATAAAAATGTAGGTCACTCTCAAGAGCGAAAAGAGCATAGTCAGTCGAAATTTCTTTTGAGTTATACCAAATTTTCTTGTCAAAAAGATACATGAGACCTCCACTCAAGAATCTGAGACGGTACAAGGTTCTATGCACATAAAGGTTCCACCTTCAAAAAATCACGTCAATGAAGAATACCACTCTAGGGATTTCATCCTTCCTAAAGCACCTAATTTAGAAGCAGAAGACAACCCTCAGAGGGAGATGACATGTGAAACTATCAAGGAAAAAGTCTCTACGTTCAGATTTTGAATTAGAGGATCAAATGAGAATA
This sequence comes from Picea sitchensis, assembly GCA_010110895.2. Taxonomy (NCBI): domain Eukaryota; kingdom Viridiplantae; phylum Streptophyta; class Pinopsida; order Pinales; family Pinaceae; genus Picea; species Picea sitchensis. The sequence goes on from SNQJ01S0042469.1 coordinate 29,287, forward strand.
CCAAAATTAAGAATATCCCTCATTTAGACTTTCCAAATTTTCATGGTATATTTAAAGAAGATCCTGACACCTTCCTCTTTGAATTCGATGTACTTTGCAAAATTAATTATTACGTATCAGATTCCCATAAATTAAAACTTTTCCTTACCACACTGAAGAATGTTGAACTACGTTGGTTCATGGGCCTTGGTAAGGACAACATCCACACATGGGACTAGATGATGAAAAATTTACTGGAAAATTACCAAGATTATTGTAAGGATAAGGAAAGGAGGGAGGAAGTTTTCAAAATGACACAACATGAAGACAAGAGCCTTGAGGATTACATTGAAATATTCAACTATAATTTGCAGAGGACAAGGCAGGGAGATTTAGTTCCTAAGACATGACATGTCTTATTCTTGACATGAATCTAATATGATTACATTGAACTTATCAACCTGATGGGTAGAGGAGAGATCTCCCAGGTACTCCAAAGGTACTTCAAAAAAAGGAAAAGGACCAAGAGATATATTAACAAGGACTGAAAATACTACTGGAAGTGGAGTTACAAGAGTATTTTTTGGGAATATGTTAGAGGACTTCAAGATTGATATGCTTAGTTCCTTGAGATCCTAGTTGAATACATTGCAAATGAAGAATAAGAAAGAAGATGCATAATGAGCTTTGGATATAATTTTCCCAAAATGAAAAACAAAAAACCTTTGGAAGGAGTGTCCATTGGACCAAATTGAGGTTTGTGGAATATGCAGTGAGGACCATGATACTTGCAACTATCCATCCCTACCAAGACTGAAATCTATCTATCAAAATGTTGAGGAACTAGAGAAATTGTTCTTTGTCTCTCAGAAATGACCATGGAAACCTAAACCTAGAGGTATGGTTCAAGACCAATCTCAATATTTTGATTCATGTTGGACTAACCCTTCCATGCAGTATACTTCTCAGCCATGGTGTCTTCCAACACAACAATGGGTGGCTCCTCCTCCTTCAAGCCAATTATGGCAACATGTGTGGAGAAATCCCACTTTAAGAGGCCCTCAAGAGGCCATAGCATAGCCACCCATGCAACTTATTCCCCCTCCCTAAATGCATGCATCCAAATCATCCCCTCCTATACTATAATTACCCACACAACCCATCCTTAACCTTAATAATGGGAGGCCATCCTAACCATCACAATCTGTTGGACTTGCCACCTATCCCACCTATTCCATCTCTTCCCTAGAGTGCCATGATATCCATCTTTGATCTGGGAATATATTAACCAAGGAACAACCTCTTGTTCGTATTGAAGATTTAAATGAGGATGTCGAGAATGAAGAACCATAATAGGAACAATCTCATGAACCTTTGCAAGTCGATCGTTCCCACCATGAACTTTAAAACCCACCCTATCCAAAAATATTAAACCTAGAGAAACATGTTACTAAGTATGAGTTTGACTTCTTGGGGGAACTCAAGAATGTGTGTGTTAAAATACCATTTTTCCAAGCCATCAAAGGTGTACCCATCTATTTAAAAGTGGTATGGGAACTTTGTTTAAGGAAACCATAGAAAAAGGAAGGATCCCCAAACTATCCATGTTATGGGTAAACTTTCATACTTAAAATTATGGGGGGAGTTCTCATGGATAAATATCCCAACCCTGGTTGCCCAGTAGTTAATGTGAAGATTAATGATACACTAATTAGTAACACATTAATTGACCTTGGTGTTTCTATTAATTTTATAACACATGAGACCATGGAAACCTTAGGAATCACCAGCCTGAGGGAAACCCAAACCATACTCCAACTTGCTGACAGATCAACTATCAAACCAAAGGGCATCCTAGAAAATGTAGTGATATCCATAGATTTATGAGAATATCCCATCTATTTTATGATCCGACAACCCAAAACCTCTCTGGGGGGGTATCCTTAAATCCTGGTGTTTGCACCCAATTCGTCACTAGGTGATCAAATTAAGAGTGCTTACATGCCCAATTGGGCTCTGCTAGGCATGACAGCTGTAAAAGGAAAGGTTAGAAAGAAACACTACAAAGTTATAAACAAGAATTAAACTAAAACAAATAAAAACCAAAAGCATATGGGAAAATGAAAAACAAATACAAATGGACCAATATCACCAATGTATAAACTGATCTATTGATGAAATCCAAAGGCACAAAGAAGAAAGGGGACTTGGGTCCCTTCTTTCTCCAATGGAAGGCTCTTGAGGCCCTCAAAGCTTGCTCTCCTTACAATGAAAATATGAAAATGTGGGTGAAAGAACTCCAAGCTTATTCACTCAAGTGAGGGGTAAATACCTTTATGAAATGCAGCTTGTGATGTTTATTGCCAAAGAATGAATCCTTAGCAATCTCATCAGCATAACAATACAAAGAATTCCTTGAGAAAATGGTGGGTATTCATGGCTTTTTATAGCCTAGCATTGGGCTATTATGTGACCTCTTTGGAATATGAAAAGGGGATCTTTAGGGCTCAATTAGGTCTTTGACCAGCCCACCATGAGGATTGAGCTCGGATTTGGTGTCAAATCGACTTGGGAGTTGATCCATTAGTGGTTGAGAGGCCTACCAATTTCAATAAATGCGTCGTTTAGCAGGTGCGCGGGTTTTTCGTCCAACAGTCGTGCATCGTGCTCTAATGCGCACATTATACGTTGTTGTTACGCACATACGCGTGCGAACCCAGGTTCTGTAAAGCGCCCTTCAATTTTTTTGGTCATTTTGTACGGTTTTTGACCCTTTTGCAATGCTGTGGAATTAATCCTGTGCCATGAATGACTCCAGTCATGTTTTGACGATGCAGAGTTCTTGTCGCCATGTGTGGACGAAATTTCAGTGATAACACCTGGGAAGGCCTTGGTTGTCCACTATTGATGCTTACATTGGTTGTAAGTTGGACAACATGACCATTTCCCATGGTACCTCTACAAAACAATTAACCTTGTATCCTCCCTCCAAACCCATCATAGTTTTTGAAACATCACTCTAGGATGATGAAGAAGGATAATATCATCAATTCCTCTCTATAGATCAATACTTGGCCATCAGAGAGAAAACGAAGGATGATGAAATTAATGATTTCATAGAATATCTTCAACTAACTCACATTTCTTGAGCATGTTATGCATCCAAAAAGACATGATTCTCTTGGCTCAATAAGCATATCACTTGTAGAACATGAGCCCTCATCTAAAAAATATCAAAGGTAAACCATAGAAACCATAGAAATCATCCCCTAGAAAACCTTGAACATCAATCATGGACTAACTAAACAACAAAAAGAGTGACTAGTCAAAGTGCTACAAAAGCATAGTGATTGCTTCGCCTGGGATTACTCTGACATAAAGGGGATCTATCCTGACTTATGCACACACCATATATACATTAAATAAGGATCTAGACCCATCTTCTAGCCCCAATGTCAAATGAACCTTACACTAAAGGACATAGTTAAGGAATAGATACAAAAATTGATCACAACCAACTTTATCTATCCAATTTTTGATAGCCAATAGGTCTCCCCTCTTGTCATGGTTCCAACGAAGAATGGTAAATGGAGGATTTGTGTGGACTATTGAGAACTCAACAAAGAAACACACAAGGACCATTCCCCACTTCCATTCTTTGACTAGGTCCTGGATACATTAGTAGGGAATACATAATTTTCTTTCCTCGATGGATTCAATGGGTATAACTAGATCTAGATCGTTCTTGAGGATAAATACAAAAACAACATTTATCTGTCCATGAGGGATATTTTCCTATGTGTTCTACCATTCAGGTTCTGCAACGTCCCTGTCACCTTTCAAATAAGTGTCATTGGTATATTCTTTGATTTAATCCATGATTGTGTGGGAATCTATATGGATGACTTCCTGACATATAGAAATGAATTTGATGAGGCATTGGAAAATTTAGAGAAAACATTGATAAGGTGTAAAGAATCAAATGTTTCACTCAAGATTGAGAAATGAGCAATGATGTTAACTGATGGCATCATATTAGGGTATCACATCTTAGCTAAAGTCATCAAAGTGGATCTGACAAAAATCAAGGTAATATTAAACTTACTTACTCCACATTTGCAAAGAGAGGTATGAATTTTCCTAGGATATGTTGGTTACTACCGTCGTTTTATTGAAAATTTCTCATGAATTTCTTGTCCATTGTTTTCTTTTCTTAAAAAGTATTCTAAGTTTTTATGAATAGAAGATTTCACTCAAGCAATTGGAGAACTAAAATCTAAGGTGTTTGAGGCTCCTATTTTAAGAGGGCCCGATCAGTCCCTCCCATTTCATATCTCTACAAATGCATCGAAAACTACCATTTGAGTGTTCTAGGAAAACTAAAAGGAAATGATATATACACAATCTACTACATCAACAAAAATATCTCACATGCAGAACTAAATTATATGGTAATAGAGAAAGAGTTTCCTGCGGTAGTACATGAAATTAATAAGTTTCATAATTACATCACAGGACATCCAATAATATTGCATATTGACCATACTACCATAAAATATTTAATGAACAAACCTATCACTCATGCTAGGGTAACTAGGTGGTTATTGTTACTACAAGAATACGATATAACCATCCTAAATAAACCACAGAAGGATAATCTAGTGGATGATTTTATTTTAAGACTTACATCTAACGAAAACGAACCACCTATAGAAGATTCCTTCTCGGGTGAGCACCTATTTGCGGTTTCAGCTAACTTTCCTTGGTTCTCAGATATTGCTAATTACTTGGCTGCATGTAGACTTCCACATCATTTATATCCAAAGGAGCAACAAAATATCATTAAAAAAAGTTGGATATTATCATGGATCAACGGTTGTCTCTTCTGCACCAAATTAGATCTCATTATTAGGAGATGCATACTAGAAGATGATATCTATGAGATCTTGAAAGATTTCCATGATGGTCCGTGTGGAGGCCACTTTGCAAACAAGAGGACTAGGTACAAGGTACTTCATCAAGGGTACTATTGGCCCACTATCTTCAAGGATTCCCAGGAATATGTAAAAAGGTGAGATAGTTACCAGCTTATGGGAAGATCGATGCAATTAAATGAGATTCCATTGTATCCACAACTGGTATTGGGACCCTTTGATAAATGGGCTATGGATTTTGCAGGGCCAATCAATCCTCCTTCCCATCGTAAATCCTACATCCTAGTATGAACATATTATGTCACAAAAGGGATGGAATCCAAGGTACTCCTAACCACGATAGAACAAGCAGTAGTGGGATTTCTTCATGAAGATATATTCACCAAATTCAGGATACCTAGGGAAATAATTACTAATGGAGGAACTCAATTCACTTCAATACTTATTAGAGACTTGATGGATAAACACAATATCAAACATAGGGTTACTACACAATATCACCCGCAAGCCAATGGAAAAGTAGAAGGAATAAACAAAATTATTGAGGCCATCATCACCAAGACCGTTAGACTACACCTCAAAGAATGGGCCGACAGACTACCTAAAGCTCTATGGGCCTACTGAACAACATGGAGAACTACCACTAGATACACTCCATATGAATTAGTGTATGGAAAGAGAGTATTATTGTCGATTAAAACAAAAATACAGACACTTAGAACAATTTTACAACTTGGAATGGACTTAACTAAATCTTAGAAACAAAGAATCCTCCAAATAAACAAACTGGATGAACTTCGCCAAGCTGTCTTGCACCACACAATAGTAATACAACATCATAGATCTCTATGGCATGACAAGTTCATTAAGAAGAAGAAATTCAAATTTGGAGATCGGGCCTTGTTATTTGACTCCAAGTTCAAACATTTTAGAGGGAAATTCCACACTCGATGGATTGGGCCTTATGAGATTGATATTGTATATGAAAATGGAGCCATCAAACTTCACACCATTAACAATGAGAAAAATCCTCTGATGGGAAATGGACACATGATTCGATTATATCATAAACCCCTATCCAAGGAATCCTTTATGAAGAGTATCACTAATGGATGGCTCAAAATGAAGAAACAACCTAATCACCTCTACTATCACGTTGATCCTAGACCTAATGAAGAGATAAGGGTAGAAAACCTTTTTTTTACACAAGAACTAGCAAGGAAAACCCTAGGAGAGGGCCTAGATGCAATTCTAGAGACCTACATGAACTAATAGGAAGTTGCAACTCCAAAAGAAAATGAGGCCACTACTGCCCTAGAGCTAGCCAAAAGTAGGAATGATAAAAGAGTAAGTACCCCTTTTCTTGTGCCTTTGTATTCATCACTTTTAAAGAAGCATTGGGTGCTTGAGAAGAAGAATAGGAAACTTCAAACCTCCCTAAAGTTGTTAGGGGATGAGCTTAGAAAAGAGATGGAGTTGGATAAGTTAGACTACCCTACCTAAGAAACATGACCCATTATTACAGAACCAAAAAATGAGAGTCACCTAGTTGCACTAGCAATGGACACTCACTCTACTATCTTATAGGCCAGTAAACATGTTGAAACAACAACGAATACTCACCTTACTGAACTAGTAGAAGCTAGCATCCCTTCTCAACCAACAGAGGACATCCACCCTACTGAAAAATATAAGGAACTCTCCTTGTTGAAATAGTAGAAGACACCCACCATACTCTCACAGAGGGTAGTCACTCTATTGAACCAACAGAAACCAATCACCTTATTGAGCCAATAAAGGACACCCATCACACTATGATAGAAGCCAATTTCCCTACTGCCACAAAAAATTAGTAGAGTCCAATCACCCTACTAGCACACAAGAATTATTAGGGGAAGCACATGACAAAGAAATAGTGTAAACATAAGAGAAGGACCTTGTTGTTACACAAGAACCAAAAGTGGAAACTTTAGGAAAAGTCCTTGCTACAATTTTGGAAGGCTATCGGGATGAGGAAGAACTTGTTACTCTTGATACATGACACATTAATGATGACATCACCAAACTCCAAGGGAGTCTCACCCTCTCATACACAAAGTAAATGTTTGGTTGCATGAGGACATGCAACGATTTCGACTGGGGGGAGATGACGGGTGCTCAAATTAACATATTTATAGAACATGTCCAATACTTTTTGTACACATTTTTCCCATTTACACTTCCATATTAATACACTTTTAATCCATAATGATGCATTTTTTGTCAAGCTATAATCACTCACTCAAAATTCCATTTCAATACTTATTCTTATGCGTTTTCAGGAGATTATCACCTATTGTGCTAACAATGGTATACATGAATAAAGCTGCATTGGAAACTTCCCAATACAAGAGCTACAATCCCTATTCGAGTGTAGTTGTTGCAACTCTAATTGTTGATGCAACTCCCAGTGTTGCAATTCTAGTCATTGCTGAAACTTGCAATGCTACAACTCTTAGTGTTGCATCTCTCACTACAAGACCATTGTTGCAACTTTGATTCGAGTGTTGTAACTCCATGTCTTCCATAACAACTTAGTAATAAACTACACAAATATCACCAGGGATCTGTGAGTCTACTAAAAAATCACGCAAGAACATGACAAGAGAAAACATGTGCCAAAAGGGAATGGACAACTCAACGACCACTTGTCATGGCCCATTTAGTTATCGCACACCCAATTTTTTCCATCCTTTGGATAAAACAATGTAACAAGATGAGACATCCTGATTCTCATGGTTGTCCTTCGATTTTCTTGTTCAATTTAGGAAGAAATTGTTTTCTATCAATAACCCTGCTCTCTATGAGTCGAGGGACGAAGAAAAAACATACGAATCTATGAATATAATCATATTTCTCTACAAATTTTCGTTTGATATAAGTTATTTTTTGTTCTTTTCCAATTAATAGTTTGTCGATTATTTAAGCATCCTACTGCATTCTTTGACCAATACCTCGTCTAAGGAGGTAGGACCCCCTCCTTAGCTTGGTATTGTTTGTATTTTATAGAAATAGTTGTAGAAGTTCTTTCTATCATTTCATTTATTTCCAACAATTCCTTTATTAACATCTTGTTGCAACTCTAGTTCTTTTCATTACAATAGCTATGGATTGTTGTAGCTCAACATTAGCATTGTAGGGTATCATCTTCTGATTGATGAGTGAATAGTTGTAGCATCTTTCCCATATTTTCATTTATTTCCAACAATTCCTCGATTAACATGTTGTTGATTGTTGTAACTCAATGCTAACGTTGCAGGGTAGTGATCTTTTATGAATGAGTGAATATTTGTAACATCTCTTATTCATTTTCATTTATTTCCATCAATTATGTTATTTAAACTTTGTTGTAACTTTAATATTTTCCTTGCTACAATTCTGGTTGTTGCAACTCTTGCTACTATACAACTCATGTTGTTGCAACTCTCATTGCTACAACTCATGTTGTTTCAACTCTCGTTGCTACAACTCTGGTTGTTGCAACTCTTCATCTACATTTCTAATTAACAATCATGTGGTTTGCAGTTTGAGATAGTTTATTTCCTTTTTCTATGAGCATAGTGTGGACTGATTCATATAGCTTGAGGTTTGTTGCATCTTAGTACATGAGACATCACATAACTATCACGATAATCAAGATCACCTTAATACTTGAACAAGTTACCTTTACTTTTTCCTGCAAGTGTGATTTACTTTCTCGGAAGAGTGATTTACTTTTCTGCAAGTGTGTTATTTTCTTTCCTGCAAATGTGTGTTTTCATTCCTACAAGTTTGGATTTGTTATAGTTTAATTCAGTAAATTGCTAAAGCATCCTGATATCTTGCCTTGTGACGTTCTTTTAAAGTATTACAACTCATTGGAAAATACAACATTATACTTGCATATATGGTGCATGACAGTTCGTAAGTTCAATATGACCTCGGATTGATAATTAAATGCACAACTCTTTAGTTTCTAACTAAATCAATTAGGAGGTGATTGAAAAGGTTGTTACCTCGACTGCAGACAATGGCCAATGTAAATTTAGATTTAAAAAAACAATTTTGGACATTGTAATATATGATAAAAGATTACAAACACACCAGTGTAATTATGTCCCGTCAACAGTACTTAACTCAATCAAAAATTATTTTCACGAAAACAAAAAATTAATAATATCTATTTTTATATTTCATAAAAAAAATTTAATAAAAAATGCGAGAAAACATTTACTAAAATAATAGGAAGGAATTAATATAACTTGACATTCAATCGATAGGTATAGTACCTGCTTGGGTAGGTACTGAAAATCAATTAATTAGAAAAATCAAAGTTTAAAAAGTTTAAATGATTTAATAGATGAAATAGGACCTGGGTCGGCTTTGTTAGGTTTTCAAGTGGGTTTTTTGTTTGTCACATTTGTTACATTTACTCTTCATCTATCCTCATTCAATAGACTAGGTTTGAGTTTTTTTAATTGTATTTTACTTTGATATGAAGTTAGCAATGAACTTTAAATGCTCTTCCCTTAGTGTATCTAACTATAATAGATTCATTTAAACATGGGATTTATCAAACACTTAGAGGGATCAAACCTCTTAAGATGCAAACATTTTTTCAAGTACAAAACTTGAAAAAATGTTTACACCCCGAGAGATTAGATCCCTCTCGCACTTGATAGATCCAAGGTTTAAATGGATCTATGTTGATATAATCTCAAGTATAGTATTCACATTATTCATATAAAACTATCCATTAATTACCTTCACATATTATCCATAGATGCATTATATTAAGATCCCATATTCTCAACTATATTGATAACATGGGAGAAAATTTCATTATTATTCAACACAGTTGCATTGTGTCGGTTGTGGACCCTGGCCTAACACCCTTATACTAGGGGTTCGGGGGAACCTACCCCTCGGTCGGGGGGCATGGGAGCTAACGGACCCCCATAGATATGTTTTGGGGAAAATTACCTTGTAAAATATTGTAATTTTGTAGTCAATTTGGACAATTCATTATAAGGTCGCGGATGTGACAGTAGAAGTTATGTTAGGGTTTTCATCCAAAAAGGAAACACTTTTTGTATGAGGACATTGTATTGCAGATTTGTATGAGAGTGAATATGATATTCTAAGAGAATATATTGTGAGAGAAATAAGAGGAAGTTATAGTGGGTGTGGTGTAGGTAGTATCCATTCATTTGTTGGATAATAAAAATGTAGAGCTTGGCAATTTCTTTGGTGGACGTAGCCCACATTGGGTGAACCACATATATATGTGTCTCTATTGTATTGCATATCTTCTGTGTTTTATTTCCACATTTGTTTTTATTTTACTTGTCTATCATCATGTTTTTCTAACACATTGTATTAAAATTCCATTGCTTTCAATGGAAGAAACTCCATAATATTAACTATATTAAAAACACATGAAAAATTTTCATAATACCAACAATATTAATATTGTATTAGTATTATATAGGAACTTTTATTTACTACATGAATTTTCCATGTAGAGAATGGTAAGAAATTAATAACACTGCTCCATAATCTCCTAACCCTTCTTCTCATGCAAATTCACATGTTGATAATAGACATGTTCACATATTAATAACACTACTTGCATTATTTACTTTTCATTGTGATATATGGAATTTATTTCCTTATCAAGAATCTCCCCATGGTATGTAAATCTTGGTTGATATGATTTGACATGGTAATGCATTAATAACAATTCTTGCAATGTTTACTTTTTCAAGTAAATCTCATTATGGTATGTGGAATCTATTTCCTTATCTAATTTTATATGATATGTTTTTTTAATATAAATTTTTTTATTTGTATCTAACTTATTTTTATTTAATTTAATTATCAAACTTAATATAAAATATTATTACTTTTTGTTATTTGAAATTTTTAATGTTTTAATCTACAAAATCAAATCTAATATAAGTATGACAAAACTAACCCATCAATGTATCCCTCAATGATCCAATGCAATGAGTTTAAATGTGGATAACAATAACTTTAGTGACCAACAATAATTATATGTCCAAAATTACCAAAAACATTCACTTCAACAATATATCACTAAGTGAATATAATCCTGAATATAAGTTAATATATCGTGATAACGTTTATGTTTTAATCAACATCTGATAATTAACTACATATCCTCTCTTTTTTTCAGAAAAATGGATACATATTGATAAACAATTAAAAAAAAAAAATGATGACAACATGTCAAAGTGCAAAAATATCCATTTCCTGTTACATTTTCCTTATAATATTTCGGGTTGAATCCTCCTAGGAACTAGATTAAGGGGATTTAGAAACATAGGTGATGTTCTATTCACATCAAAATCTTGAAGTTCTATTCACATCAAAATCTTGAAGTTTTTTTTTTTTTTTTTTTTATTGAAAATAGAGAGATACATATTACAACTAAATACAATATGTGATATTCAGAAATTTTAAAAAATAATAAATTTAAATTAAGATATAGTAAAATTTAAAATTTTAAAATTTTTTTAGAAATTTTAAAAAATAATAATTTTAAATTAAGATACAGTAAAATTAAAAAATTAATATAATGTGAATATGAATTAATAAATTAAATTTTATATATTTAAAAAAAATAAAATTATCTATTCAAAATACATACCAAAAGCTACTACAACGTTACACGCATATATTTGTTTGTAAAAACTGTCTATATATATGTTGGCCAAGCACAAAGCAATACGCTGCCTCTCTTTTTGTTTGTTTGTTTGTTTGTATTTTTTATTGCTTTCCATTGTTGCCGAAGGAAGAGATTCCCATGGCTGTGTGTATTTTAGTTTTAATGGATTGGCTTTTTTGATTATCAGATCTCTTCCTTTTTTTCTGATTATTATGTATAATTTTGGCTTTTCTATTATTATGGTTTCCTCTGTATTTTGGTCGTGCGGCTTTGAGGTTTATTCTCATTTGGATTGATTTCCATGATCCGGTTTCCGTGTAGTGTTTTTTATTATGGGTTTTGATCTGTTCTCCGTGTAGTATTTTTGGTAGTGGGTTTTCTTCAATTTGCGGTGCATGGAAGAGAGGTATCTGAGTATCTTATGGTCATGATCTTACAGTGCCAAAAGACAGACAAGGTATGACTAAATTTCTAACAGAAACTCTTTCTTTGCAGCGTTTATATTTTAACTGATATGAATACAATACACTGATTCCAATTTGTGTCTGTGGAAAATAATGACCGCGAAAAGGGTTGATTCCACACTACCATTAGATTTGCTCGAGGCATTACAGTAAGATTTAGCTTGCAACATGACTGTAAATTTCCTCGTATTAGCTAGTTGTTTGCTTGTTGTTATCTTCATCATTTCTTGTTTCTGTTATCTTCATCATTTCTTGTTTCAGCCATTAGATGGGTTGATTTAACACAACAATTTAGCATAGTAATTATAGTATTTATCTATAATATACTTAGGGATGTATGTTATTTGATAGAATTGTTGAAATATCTCTTATACTGATAACTACTCTGAAGAATATTTACTTTTATAATTCTTTCATATCTTCCAAGCCTCATACGTGCTTTCATAGCTTCATTATCAGAGCTATTTTTCTCTTCTTCACCTTCATTACTACTTGTATGAGGTTCTTATAGGGTTCTTCTTTCAGTTTCATGGTAATTATGCGCCCAGAGCCTTGAGGCTTCCTTTTTCTTTTGTGGGTTTCTGATTTGGACCTAAGAGCTTTACCATTATGACTGCTTGTTTGAAATTCTAGTTGATCTTTTCTTCTTCAAAATCACAGGTGCTATTCTCCCATAGGCCTCGTAGACTCTTGCAAGTTTCTGTTAACGTCGGTTTTTATATTTTTTTTATGGGCTGTTGATTTCAATAATCATAGGTTCTATTCTGCCATAGGCCTCGTAGACTCTTGCAAGTTTCTGTTAACATCGTTTTTTATGTTTTGTATGGGCTGCTGATTTCGATGTTTATATTTCTTCCCATGTACTAGATGTTGTTGTTATGATTTTTATGGGTTTGGTGTTTATTTTTCTGGATGGTTGTGTTGATTCAGAACATATTATATAGAATTGATAGATCTAGTTATTGGAGTCGCAGACTTGTCTTCTTTTGAGCGCCTTAACTGCTATGTTCAAATTTATCGGTTTTTCATTTGTTTTCCCTTAATCCTTGATGCCTTGCGCTGTTGTAGGACCTTCATCTCATCTCACTAATATTCAGGTTGATTTTTCATTATAGAAGAACATGTTTCGACATACCCACAGGTATTATAGAAGAACATGTTTCGACATAGTCACAGGTCAAGAGTAAGCAAGTATTTGGAATTGATTTTCCATGGGCATTTTCATTTCCTTGCAAGTTAAGATTATGTATTTGAGAAAAGTTCCTTTAATCCTTCTACCTGCTCCCCAATGCTTTGGTTTCCTTGCAAAATTTTGGATTCTACTTCTTTCCATGTTCTCCATTTAATAACCCATCCATTGGCCTTCCTCGGATCATTGTTTGGGATTGTTCGTTGCAATAGACCGAAGGACTCTTAAGATGTTTGTAAGGCTATTCTTCATTTTTTTTTTGCCATTCTTGAATCTCAACAAAATTAAATATATGCTAAGTGTATTCCAATGAAAGTTAGAAATTAAATATCTGTTAACTGTTCTCCATTTAATGACCCATGCATCCCTTGCTATCCTTTGCAGCCTAGACAACTCTTCGACTTTATTCTTTTGCTTCATACTGCCACCCAATATTCGACTAATAGGTGGCCTTCCTTGCCTTATTGTTTGGGCTAGTTCGTTGCAATAGACTGAAGGACTCTTTAAGAGGTCTGTAAGGCTATTCTTCAATTTTTTGGGGCCATTCCTAAACCTCAACAAAATTAAATATCTGCGAAGTGTATTCCAATGAATGTTAGAATTTTTCTATCCACTATTTCACCTTTGGACTATTGCAATTGCCATGCCTTTGAACACTACAATCGGATTCGCAGTCTAACAATGCAGTCAATTATTTAGAGATGTCTCCCCTGCAACCAGAGATTTAGGGCTTTGGGCTTCGATCCTGAATCCATTATATGTTCTTCTGTTAATGTGGATAGAAATGTATGTTTTCTCTATTATTCATGGGCAGATTATTGTTCTGTTAATTGTTTGATCAATTATTTCGGTGCAGCAAGGCTATTATTCTCTTACTTGTTCTGTCCCATTTTCCCATTTTCCATCTTGAGGGTGAACTTTTATGGAGATGGTTTCATTTTTTAAAACATGCCAATAATTTTCCAAGTGATACTAAGGCACTCTGATCAGTATCAGAGTGCTCAAAACCCAAGGAAATATAATTATGAAGTATCTATGATGATTAGGGTAATGTTCACCTGATTGAAATTCCACCAGAAATTGGGAGCTGGTTGATGAGGCCATGAGAATCGATATTTTATTGCATCCTCTCAACCCATCTCTGATACAACATCATCCGATGTGGCTTTGGATATTTACTTATCTTTTCGAGTCTTGTATCAATTTCGGATAATATTACAACGACGTTTTGCTATATACTTTTTCTTAGTTTAATTTATTTGGGTGGGGAAGGGGCCAAACAGATGATAATGCTTATTTGTTAGAGCTTCTATGATTGGTTTATACTTCTTCGAAGTTATTTCACTGTGACCTATGGTGATAAATCCTTCTTATATATACAAACTTCTTCGAAGTTATTTCATGGTGATATATACAAACTTCTTCGAAGTTATTTCATGGTGATATATACAAACTTTATTATAAGTTATCATCCTTCACCTTCTTTACCCATCTTCTCTTTGAAAAGAATCGCAACCAATAATTGGATGGTAATCAGATTTATTGACATCGAGATTCAAAGTGATGGTAATGAGGTTCGTCAGATTCAGAGTGATGATTACCAGATTTCATCACCACAGGAGAGTGATGAAATCATAATGAGGATTTTAGGCGTGACTGCACTCGTATTTCAAATCACTTTACCGGTCTTGTATCCACTATATTCTTTACCGGTCTTTTATCCTCTACATTCTTTTCTAAATCACTTTTTGTAGTCCCTTCTTCCTCGGGTAAATTTTCCACACCCCTAGTATAACCTTTCATTTTTTAGGATTCTTTCCAAATTCTATCAAGTCTAAAGTCAAAAGAAGCTTCGAGTGCACTGAGTTTTAAGCTAATCGCGACCCATTAGTTAGGTATGTTGTCGGATATCATCAAATGACACATTAGTTAGGTTAGTGTATGTTCAAAGCAACAACGCTTTCTTGTTTGAATTTGGCGCCAATGCAACTGAATTTGGCGCCAAGGCAAAGGAAATGAAAACGTCTTGTTCCCTACAATTTTTTATAGTGCATTTTCAAGTTTCCCCTCAACTCCTCTTGCTATGTATTAAATTGTTTGGGAATTACATTTTTGTGGCTGCTCTGATAAATGATTTTGACGTCGACTTTTCCTTCATTTTTTTTTGAAATGTTCTACTGTTTTTTATGTATAA
The DNA here is from genome assembly GCA_010110895.2 of Picea sitchensis. NCBI lineage: Eukaryota > Viridiplantae > Streptophyta > Pinopsida > Pinales > Pinaceae > Picea > Picea sitchensis. The sequence goes on from SNQJ01S0042469.1 coordinate 44,756, forward strand.
ATTTTAAATTATAAAGGGGCTTCTGTTGTCGGATCAACTCTTAGTATGATATTAGTCGTATAGGAGGGTGATTGTCTTTGTATTTATGGCATTTAAACAGAGCAGAGTTAATTCCCTGCTCAGACTATTGCTTTCCTTCTTGTGATAAACATTGTGGAACTCACCAAAAACCATTGTAGATATCCTTTCAGCTTTTATCAGCTGCTGCTATTCGATTAAATGAGGGTTTGGTTTCTTCCCCCATCTTGCGGGTCAACTTTGTGAAGATGACTCTAGTTTTTAAAACATACCCATTATCCTTAATGGCACCCACTCTGAGGTTTGTCAACATTAGTGATGGTCACTGTTTTCAAGATATCGACACGTTTGTATTTCAATTTGTTCGCATGGCCATGCTCTCTGTATATTTTAATCCTTATGACTTAGTGTTTTAGTTCTTTAGATTTAACCTCTTCCATTTTTTATGAATATATATAAAATTTTCCATTATTCTAGTTTTCTATTTATATTTGTCGTTTGGCTTTGTGGTTTGCTCCTCATTCCTTTTGATTCTCAGTGTAGTGTTTTTGGCTGTGGTTTTTCTTCAATATGACATGCAAAGAAGAGAGGTATCTGAGTATTTTGGCAAAGCACAGAGAAGGTATGATTAACTTTTGGCATGATCTCACGATGAGAAGGTCATGATCTCATTGTGGCAAAGGTACGATTAAATTTTCTGACATTTTGATATCAACTCTTTCTTTACAGCATTGGAATTCTGATTAAATGAATACAAATACACATTCGTATTTGAGCAGTGGTCTCTAGGAGATAATGACGATTTGCTAGAGGCTATACCGTAAGATTTCACTTGCAGCATGACTCTGAATTTCTGAATTTCAAGATTTCACTTGCAGGTTGGTTGCTTCTTGTTATCCTCCTCTGTTCTCTTTCATTTCTCCTTCACGGCATAGTAATTATAGAACTTGTCTAGAATAAACTTAAGAAATGTATAGAACTTGTCTAGAATAAATGGGTCGATTAAACACATCATCACGGCATAGTAATTATAGAACTTGTCTAGAATAAACTTATAAATGTATATTATGTCAAAGAATGGTTGAAATTTCTCTTATTTTCTTAACAACTATTAAGAATTGTTTGCTTTATAAAGAATTATTTTCTTTATAAATCCCGCTATGAGGTTGATAGATCCATCTCATTTAATCCTTAAAAGCTTCCGGAAATATTATGGGAGGGAAATTCGATGTATCTCGTTTAAGCCTTGAAAACTTCCGTAAATATTTTGCGAGGGAAATTCTTTTGCAATTAATTTGTGGCTATAATGATGGTTTATACCCTCTTTTACTCAATAATTATTGGAGTTCCATAAAAAAATTTCTCTTGGTGGCCTTAACAGCTCTGTCTAAACTTATTTGTTTCTTTTACTGGTTTTCCTTTTATTTCTCCTCGACGCCTTGGTACTTTTCCAGGCCCTTCATCTCACCGTCGAGCCTTCTCATCATGGTTATTCATTACGTATATTTATGTTGATCTTTCATTATAAACATACCAACAGGGGAAGAATGGCATGTATTTGGAATTCGATGTTCTTTAGACATTTTCAATCCTTTGCAAGTTAAGGATATGGATTCGAGCAAAGTTCTGTTCATTCTTCTACCTCCACTCTGATGCTTTGGTTTCATTTCAAAATAGTTACTTCCACCTCATTCCATGTTTCCATTTAATGACCCAGGCATCCCTGGCCATCCTCTCCAACCTAGAAAACTCTTTTGGTTCATGCTGCTACCCAAATAATCGACTAATAGTTGTACTTACTAAGCTTATTATTTAGGATAGTCCATTGCAATAGATTAAAGCATTATTTGGAAGGCATGTAATGCTACTCTTCTTCTTGGCCATTCCTAAACCTCAACAAATTTAAATATCTGCTAAAAGTTTATTCCAATGAATGAAAGAATTTTTCTATCCACTATTTCAACTTTTGGCTATTCCAATTTGCAGATACTTTCAAAACTGCAGTCTGATTCTCAGTTGAAGAACGCAATCAATTATTCCAATGTACTGAATCCTTTATCTTCTTTTCTAATAGTCTGGATAATAAAATATTCAATTAATATTGTGCTAAATCATTGGTTTGTAACTCGTTCCACAAAAATAAAAATTTATCTATTCAAAATACATACCAAAAGCTATTACAACGTTACACTAAATCCATACAAAGCATATATTTTTTTGTAAAAATCCAGAAGCACTAAAGAAGGTGAAATTGAGTTCGTATAGCTGTTAGAACTGTCTATATATATGTTGGCCAAGCACGAAGCAATACACTGCTTTTGGCTTTGTTGCCTTCCATTATTGCCGAAGGTTAGAGGTTCCCATGGCCATGCCTTCCATTGTTGCCGAAGGTTAGAGGTTCCCATGGCCGTGCCTTCCATTGTGTATTTTAGTTCTTATGGATTGGTGTTTTTGATGATCAGAACTCTTCCTTTTTTTCTGACTATTATGTAGAATTTTGGCTTTTCTATTATTCTGGTTTCCTCTGTATTTTGGTCGTGCGGTTTTGAGGTTTATTCTTATTTGGATTGATTTCAATGATCCAGTTTCCGTGTGGTGTTTTTGATTATGGGTTTTGATCTGGTCTCCGTGTAGTATTTTTGGTAGTGGGTTTTCTTCAATTTGTCGTGCATGGAAGAGAGGTATCTGCGTATCTTATGGTCATGATCTCACAGTGCCAAAAGACAGAGAAGGTATGACTAAATTTCTAACAGAAACTCTTTCTATACAGCGTTTATATTTTAACTGATATGAATAGAATACATTGATTTAAATAATGACCGTGAAAAGGATTGATTCCACACTACCATTGGATTTGCTCGAGGCATTACAGTAAGATTTAACTTGCAACATGACTGTAAATTTCCTCGTATTAACTAGTTGTTTGCTTGATGTTATCTTCATCATTTCTCGTTTCAGCCATTAGTACTTTCCCTTTCTTTTCTCCTTCAATGGGTTGATTTAACACATCAATTTAGCATAGTAATTATAGTATTTATCTAGAATATACGTAGGGTTTATGTTATTTGATAGAATTGTTGTATGTTATTTGATAACTACTCTGAAGAATATTTACTTTTATAATTCCTTCATATCTTCCAAGCCTCATACGTGCTTTCATACCTTCATTGTCAGAGCTATTTTTCTCTTCTTCACCTTCATTACTACTTGTATGAGGTTCTTATAGGGTTCTTCTTTCAGATTCATGGTAATTATGCGCCCAGAGCCTTGAGGCTTTCTTTTTCTCTTGTGGGTTTCTGATTTGGACCTAAGAGCTTCACCAGTATGACTGCTTGTTTGACCTTCTAGTTGATCTTTTCTTCTTCAAATTCACAGGCGTTATTCTCCCATAGGCCTCGTAGACTCTTGTAAGTTTCTGTTAACATCATTTTTTTTATATTTTGTATGGGTTGCTGATTTCAATAATCATAGGTGTTATTCTCCCATAGGCCTCGTAGACTCTTGTAAGTTTCTGATAACATCGTTTTTTATGTTTTGTATGGGCTACTGATTTCGATGTTTATATTTCTTCCCCTGTACTACTTGTTGTTGTTATGATTTTTATGGGTTTGGTGTTTATTTTTCTGGATGGTTGTGTTGATTCAGAACATATTATATAGAATTGATAGATCTAATTACTGGAGTAGCAGACTTGTCTTCTTTTGAACGCCTTAACTGTTGTGTTAAAATTTATCGGTTTTTTATTTGTTTTCCCTTCATCCTTGACGCCTTGGTGCTTTTGCAGGACCTTAATCTCATCTCACTAGTATTCAGGTTGATTTTTCATTATAGAAGAACATGTTTCCACATACCCACAGGTATTATAGAAGACCATGTTTCCACATACCCACAGGTATTATAGAAGAACATGTTTCGACATACTCACAAGTGAAGAGTAAACATGTATTTAGATTTTCCATGGGCATTTTCATTTCCTTGTAAGTTAAGATTATGGATTTGAGCAAAGTTCCATTAATCCTTCTACCTGCTCCCCAATGCTTTGGTTTCCTTGCAAAATTTTCGATTGTACTTATTTCCATGTTCTCCATTTAATGACCCATCCATTGGCCTTCCTCAGCTTATTGTTGGGGATTGTTCGTTGCAATAGACCGAAGGACTCTTTAAGATGTCTGTAAGGCTATTCATCTTCTTCTTTTCGCCATTCTTGATTCTCAACAAAATCAAATATATGCTAAGTGTATTCCAATGAAAGTTAGAAATTGGATATCTGTTAAAGTGTTCTCCATTTAATGAACCATGCATCCTTTGCTATCCTCTGCATACTTTTGCTTCATACTGCCACCCAATATTCGACTAATATTTGGCCTTCCTTGCCTTATTGTTTGGGCTAGTTCGTTGCAATAGACTGAAGGACTCTTTCAGAGGTCTGTAAGGCTATTCTTCATTTTTTGGGGGCCATTCCTAAACCTCAACAAAGTCAAATATCTGCGAAGCGTATTCCAGTGAATGTTAGAATTTTTCTATCCACTATTTCACCTTTGGACTATTGCAATTCCCACGCCTTTGAACACTATGATCGGATTCACAGTCTAACAATGCAGTCAATTATTTAGAGATGTCTCCCCTGCAACCAGAGATTTAGGGCGCAACCAGAGATTTAGGGCTTTGTACCTATATCCTGAATCCATTATATGCTCTTCTAATAGTGTGGATAGAAATGTATGTTTTCTCTATTATTCATGGGAAGATTATTATTCTGTTACTCGTTTGATCAATTATTTAGGGGCAGCAAGATTATTATTCTCTTACTTGTTCCACGTTCTGTCCCATTTTCCATCTTGCGGGTGAACTTTTATGGAGATTCCTTCATTTTTTAAAACATGCCAATAATTCTCCAAGTGATACTAAGGCACTCTGATCAGTATCAGAGTGCTCAAAACCCAAGGAAAGATAATTATATTTAATGTCATTCATTATGAAGTATCTATAATGATTAGGGCAATGTTCACATGATTTAAATTACACCAGAAAATTGGGAGTTGGTCGGTGAGGCAATGAGAATCGATATTTTCTTGCATCTTGTCAACCATCTCTGATACAATATCATCGTGTGTGGCTTTGGATATTTCCTTATCTCATGTGTATGTATTCATCCTGAATTGAGATAGATATATTCATCCTGAACGAAGATAGATACATTGTTTATGGGACACATAAGAACTCAAGACCAATCAGTTGTGATTATGAAGATAAGCTTGTCTTAGCTTTCCTTGAAGGATGTATTAAAAAGCTTAATAGCCATAATCTTTGTTGATGATTTGTCTTATTTATTTATTAACTCAAGGATATGTGAAGTTATGGTGAGGTTTCTTCGTTCACCAATAATCTTACATTAATATCTTGGTTTACGATTACCAAACAATAGGAGAAGAAAATCTTTTTCACTTTGCAAACCATTTTTATTTAGTGGATAATATTACAACGGCCTTTTTATATGCTTTTTCTTATTTTAATTTATTTGGGTGGGGAAGGGGGCAACCAACTGATAATGCTTATTTATTAGAGCTGCTATGATTGGTTTATACTTCTTCGAAGTTATTTCACTGTGATCTATGGCGATAAATCTTTCCTGAATATATACAAACTTTATTATAAATTACCATCCTTGCACCTTCTTTACCCATCTTCTCTTTGCAAAGAATCACAACCAATAATTCGTCTTGTCGGATGGTAATTAGATTTATTTCCATCCAGATTCAGAGTGATGGTAATTAGGTTCGTCAGATTCAAAGTGATGATTACCATATTTCTTCACCACAGGAGAATGATGAAATCATAATGAGGATTTTAGGCATGACTGCACTCGTATTCCTATGCTAGTATTTCAAATTTTTTACCAGTCTTTTATCCTCTACATTCTTTTCTAAATCACTTTTTGTAGTACCTTCTTCCTCCGGTAGATTTTCCACATTTCCCAGTGTAACCTTTCATTCTTTAGGATTCATTCCAAATTCCATCAAGCGTAAAGTCAAAAGAAGCTTCAAGTGCACTGAGTTTTAACCGCTGGTTAAGCTAATCGCGACCCATTTAGGTTGTGTATGTTGCCGGATATCATCAAATGACACATTAGTAGGTGAAAAGCAACAACATTTTCTTGTTTTAATTTGAAGCCAATGCAACTGAATTGGTACATTTTCAATTTTGATTATCCGAATGTCACTAAAACCCAGGTTCAAAAGGAAAAGGAAATGAAAACATCATGTTCCCTACAATTTACCCTATAGTCAATCTCTGTAGATTCAACTTTCTACTCTCGAACTCCTCTTGCTATGTATTCCCCTTAGGCGTTTGAGCATATATCATGATTGAATTGTTTGGGAATTACATTTTCGTGGTTGCTCTGATAAGTAATTTTGACGTCAACTTTTCCTTCATTTTTTTTGAAAGGTTCTACTGATTTCTATGTATAAATTTTAAATTATAAAGGGGCTTCTACTGTCGGATCAACTCTTAGTATGATATTAATCGTATAGGAATTACATAAATGGGAGGGGAATTGTCTTTGTATTATGGCATTTAAACAGAGCAGAGTTAATTACCTGCTCAGATTTATTGCTTTCCTTATGTTTGTAGTATTGGTGATAAACACTGTGGAACTCACCAAAAACCATTTTCTCAACTAAGATATCCTTGCAGATTTTATCCGCTGTTGCCATTCAATTAAATGAGGGTTTGGTTTTTTTGGGCTGGCACTGTTTTTCATCCAATGTTTCAGAATTAATTCCCTGCTCAGAGCAGAGTTAATTCCCTGCTCAGACCTATTTCTTTCTTTCTTGTGATAAACATTGTGGAACTCACCAAAAACCATTTTCTCAACTAAGATATCCTTTGAACTTTCTGATTTTATCAGCTGCTGCCATTCGATTAATGAGGGTTTGGTTTCTTCCCCCATCTTGCGGGTCAACTTTGTGAAGATGCCTCTAGTTTTTAAAACATGCCCATGATCTGTGGAAGTGATCTTAATCTCATAATCATTATTAGAATCCTCAAGATCCAATCGTAATCGAATTTTATGGCACCCACTGTGAGTTTTGTCAACATTAGTGATGGTCACCATTTTCAACATATCGACACGTTTGTGCTATTAGTCCTCTACAGGTATTTCAATTTCTTATCCTCCATGGCCATGCTGTCTGTATATTTTTCAAGTTTGCATGGCCATGCTGTCTGTATATTTTTATCCTTATGAGTTAGTGGTTTAGATGTTTATATTTAACCTCTTCCATTTTTTCTGAAGAGCCTCATCCTTGCTTTGAAGATATTCATTGCAAGAGCGTTCTTTCATCTTCTTCACCTTCATGACTACTTGTGATTTTCTAGTTTCAGATTCATGGTAACTATGATCCCACATTCCAGCTTCTGTTCTGTGCATTTCGAAATTTGGAGCTAAGAGCTTCACCTTTATGACTACTTGTTTGAGCTTCCAGTTAGGTATTTTCTTACTTCAAATTCATATTTTCAATTCTCCCAGAGATCTCCTTATGCTTTTGTGAGTTTATGAAATTGACTTATTTTTTTAATATTTTGTAAGGGCTGTTGATTTTGAAGTTTATTTTTTTTCTTCCAATAATTTGGTTGTCGCTGTCATGATTTTTATGAGTTTGGTATTTTACTAGATGGCTTTGTTGGGTCTAGAATATTATATGAGGTTGATAGATCCATCTCGTTTAATCCTTAAAAGCTTCCGGAAATATTACGGGAGGGAATTTCGATGTATCTCGTTTAAGCCCTGAAAACTTTCGTAAATATTTTCGGAGGGAAGTTCTTTTGTAATTATTTTGTGGGTATAACGATGGTTTATACCCTCTTTTACTCGATAAATATTGGAGTTCCATAACTTTTTTTTATTTTGGTGGCCTTAACAGCTGTGTCTAAACTTATTTGTTTATTTTACTGGTTTTCCTTTCATTTCTCCTTGACGCCTTGGTTACTCATAATGGTTACTCATTACTTATAATATTTATGTTGATCATTCACTATAGAAAACCATGGTTCAAACATACCCACCGGGGAAGAATGGCATGTATTTGGAATTTGATGTTCTTTACACATTTTCAATTCTTTGGAAGTTAAGGATATGGATTCGAGCAACGTTCTGTTAATTCTTCTATCTCCACTCTGATGCTTTGGTCTCATTGAAAAACAGTTACTTCCACTTCATTCCATGTTTCCATTTAATGACCCAGGCATCCCTGGCCATCCTCTGCAACCTAGTAAACTCTTATTCGACTGCTACCCAAATATTTGACTAATAGTTTTACTTACTAAACTTATTATTTAGGATATTCCATTGCAATAGATTAAATCATTCTTTGGAAGACCTGTAATGCTAATATTCTTCTTGGCCATTCCTAAACCTGAACAAAATTTCTTCTTGGCCATTCCTAATCCTCAACAAAATTAAGTATCCGCTAAAAGTGTATTCTATCCACTATTTCAACTTTGGGCTATTCCAATTTGCAGATCCTTTAAAAACTGCAGTCTGACTCTAATGTTGTACTACTGACCTATGTACTGAATCCTTTATCTTCTTTTCTAATACTCTGGATAGAAAACAATTCAATTAATATTGTGCAAGTCATTGGTTTGTTACTTGTTCCACGTTTTGTCCCATTTCCTATCTTGAGGGTGAAATTTGTGGAGATGGTTGTGTTTTTTTAACATGTTTATAATTCTCCCATTTTATAAGGCACAATTATCATTATTAGAATGCTCAAAATTCAATGGAAGATAATTTTAGTTAATGACATGCATTATAAAGTTTATGAAGATGGTTACATTTTCTCACTCTCACACACAAAACACAAGGGTTTTAAATTAATTGAAGTTTGAATGTGAGTTGATCACATGATTGTACTTTGTTTCAATCATTTTTATTTTTTTTAACGTAACAATAAGGCACAAAGGAGAGAGGGGGGGAGGTGAGAAGGGAGAGAGAGTGTGTCCCATTTCTTATCTTGAGAGTGAGCATTGTGGAGATGATCATGATTTTTAGAACATGTTTATAATTATCCCAGTTTATAAGGCATAGTTATCATTATTAGAGTGCTTAAAATTCAATGGAAGATAATTTTAGTTAACAACATGCATTATAAATATTATGAACATCATAGTAATGGTTACAATTTCTCACTCTCACACACAAAACACAAGGGTTATACATTAGATGAGGTGTAAATGTGAGTTGTTAGCATGGTTGTACTTTGTTTCAATCATTTTTTTTATATTTATTTTTTTGCATTATAGTTTTTATTTT